>CM021101.1:142835509-142946985 GCA_007115665.2 Sequoiadendron giganteum
TTCTACCCTATAACCTCAACCAAATACCCTCTACCATCGACCCTATTCCCTCAACCCTCAACCCTCAAACCCTATAGGTCCTCTACCCTAATCCCTCAATACTATACCCTCAACCCCTATCACTTTCTCTCTATCTATACATCTCACCTCTCCCTCCCTCCCTCCCTCCATCCCACCATCTCTAATTGTCTCTATCTACCCTCTCCCTCTTTGTACGTACCTCTCATTCAATCAATCCATACTGCCCTCTCTCTCTCCATCTATCCATCTCTCTCTATGTCCCTCCCACTCTATCCCACTCTCTCCAAATCTCCCCCTCTCTCACATATCTCCCTCCCACCCCCTTCTCTCTCAGGTCTCTCCCTTTGGAAACCTACCTAGGTAACTCTCTTTGTCTCTCTCCCCTCTCTTTATATGTCCCTCCCACCCTACCTAGATAATTCCCTCTCACTCCACACCCTCTTTCTCTACCTCTATCAGGTCACTCCCTCCCACTCCCTCTCCCTCTCTCAGGTCTCTCACTCACACTCCCTCTCTCAGGTCTCTCCCTCCCACTCCCACTCCCTCTCTCACACTCCCTCACACTACCTATCTCTCAAGTTTCTCCCTCTCACCCCCCTCACACTCTCAAGTATCTCCCTTTGGAACCCTACCTAAATAACTCTCTCTTTCTCTCCATCTCTCTCTCCCCCCCTCTCTCTCCCTCTCTCTAAATTATATTTCTCCCACCCCCTTCTATCTATCTCCCTCCCTCTATCCCTCCCACCCTACCTAGCTAAGTCCCTCTCACTCCAACCCCTTATCTCCCACCCTCTCTCTCTTAAACTCTCACTTCCACCCCCTCTCCATCTCTCCAGACTCTCTCTCTCTAAATTCTCCCTCCCTCTAAAGAAATATGTGAATACATACATACTTACATACATACAAGCATAATACATATGTACATACAATCCTACATCCATACTGGCATACATACATACATGTGTAGATACAAGCTTACATACATACAAGCATGCATACATGCATACATACATGATATACAAGCATACATATACAGACAAACATACAAATATATCAACATACATTCAATAGATTGGAATTTAACATAAAGGAGGACATAATCCGAGTGTGTTATAACACACTCACGTTATGTCTTAGTTGACATGTTTCCCACAAAAGAAAAATACCATGTCAAAATTGAGATATAACAAGAGCGTGTTATAGCATGCTCGTGTTATATCTTTCTTTGGGAATTCCAAAGTCTTAGGATTGGTATTTTCCTTTGAATACCAACTCAAAGGCTTGGAGGGCATTCCCAACGACCATAGACGTGTTTTTACAAAATCTACCATATTTCACATAATCGAGTTCATGCTCACCGTCAAGATTGCATGTGGTTCAATATAAAACAAATTGAACACATGGATAATGTTGGGTTATCTCTTAGCTATCCAATGATTGTAATTTTTTTCACTTTCTGACAATGTTAAGCCTTTGATCCATAATTTCTTTTGTTTGTATGTCTATTTTTTTCCAAAAATAAGTGTTTGATATTTTTTTGTTATAGATTAACCGTTCATTTAATTTTAAAATAAATTGAATTTTTAGAAACTAGACTCCATTCTACAAATTAAAAAATAAAAATAAAATAAAATTCAATTAGTTTCCAAAATTTGTAGGAGTAGCACGACCAAAATTCTATTTTTCAGGAAGTGTCCACTTTGAAAATTAGTAAAAAATAAGATATTCATTAAAAAATTATCAGAAAAATCGTAAATCAACTAAATACTATTAGCTAACTTTTGACTATTGTGATTTTAAAAATACTAAAAAAAATTTCACTGTACAAGGGTCGTACAAGAGTTGTTATGTTATGTTTTTTTGACAAAAACAACACCAATTTGTGTACGTCCCTCTTTTGAACCCCTTAATCTCAACCATTTTAAAAATAAATTAGTAGTTTAGAAAGTAGACTCAAAGCACTTCGATCCTTTTTTTTTTCTATCTCAAAATTTTGAGTTTAACTATCCTCAATTTTACATCCAAGATCAGTATTTCCTGATTTTAGACAAAAGCTGTCCAAGAATCAACAAATAAGAATCTCCAAGAATTCAGTAATTTAATGGATGACTATGAGGTAGATCATGAGGTTGTTTGTGCAGTATCTAAAAGGAGATTCAAGAGATTGGTTCTCTGATTTAACAACATGCTCTATCTACTCTTGGGAGGAGTTCAAAGTAGTGTTCATAGAGCAATTTGGTGAAAGAATCAGTGCTAGTTCTTTGCTCAATAAATTTATGAACATTGAGAAAGAAGAGGATGAGTTGGTTCCAAAATTTAACAAAAGATTTGATAAAACATTAAGGGATGTTCCTGAGCTCTTGAAGTTAAGTGATGCAATATGCTTGGTCATTTATTTTGGATCTTTTGATAAAAAAAGTGCTATTTGTTGAGAGATAACAATCCCAAAACCTTGCATCAGGCACATGGGATGGCCTTGAAAATTGAAAACAACTTGAAATATGGAATGCAAAGGAGTTATCTTTCTACAAGTGTTTTCTTCCCTGAGACACCAAATATTGATGAAAGGTGTAAGTTAGAAATTGAAAATGAATGTCAAAGCACTTACACCCATATTGTTTTAGCTTATACATCATTCCATAATGTTGATCATGTAGGGCCCCAAACAAATTGTCAAGAAGCTACACGCATTTGTGATCCTGTGGTCTCTATTAAATCCCTCTCTTGCATAAGGAAACATGAAGGAGAATCATCATATGATCTCTACGCAAGATTTATGGATACTTTGTCTACAATTCCTGAGTGTCACAAACCTAAAAATTCAATGTGCATTGATTTATTTTTTGAATCTTATGAAATGGGCTTGAGTGCTCTACCAAAGGAGTTGAAGCTATTTAGGCTTGACCAAGTGTGTGAATACTTTTCTCTTTTTGAAAACATTAGAGATGATCATCAAGGAGCCATAATATTTTCAACCTATGATGATAATGTTTTTGCTGCTCCATATGAGTCAAGTAGTGAGATATCACATGAAGAAGAAGAGAGTTGAGAAAAGGTTGAAAATGTACACCTAAATGAAGCAAATGAAATGTGTGGTTTCAATTATTTTGAAGATTTTGACACTTGTTGTCACATGGAAGACATAAGACTGAGCATTCATCTTGAAATTTTTGAACATAGTTACAATATTGATGAATCCTCTTGTTGTAGTAATGATGATGGCATTGAGTGTGGTAATTTTTTTGTTGATTGTGATTATCCTCATGAAGTAGATATGGAATCCTTTGTTGCAAATGGGAAATATGCTGATAATTATGGGAGCACATGTTTTCTTGAGAAAGAACAAATTTCTTCATGTGAAGAGTTCAGAATATGAGTCAGAGATGTTAACCACTAAGGATGAGAATGAAGTTGAAAATTTGTTTGTATGCTCTTTTAGTGATTTTAAATATTTTGAATAAAATGATGATATGAGAGGTTTAGATATTCATGATAAGAAGGCTGAGGCTTTTATGAAAACAATGAATGTAATACAAAACCCTTTATTTGATGAGCCTCCATCTTCACTAGAGATAAGGAATGATAATCTTTATTGGATTAGAGATAATCCACTCTTTGTTGAGAATTTTGATGATGCATATGACGCAGGGTTAGAATGTGGCCTTGAGCAAACAAAGCAACATGTTGATGAACTCCTTGAGGGAATTTCCTATGAATGTTTTACATTTGGTACATATGTTGCCGATAAGGTTGAGTATCATGATGCCAGATACTTGGAGGGGTATGAGTACTTTTAGTTTCCAATTTATCTAGAAGGTATTTTGATGGAGCATGACAATAAAATGCACAACACAAAGTGCTATTTTCAATATGGAGATAAGTCATGTGATGATAATAATTTTCAGTCTGTGCCTGATAATACAATACAAAATGACCAGGATTACACTAGTAGTAATATACTTGGAAAAATTGAGAAAAATGCTAATAACATTATTTGTAATCAGGTAGACCCCAAAGGTGTCTACATTTTTCTGCTTATAGGGAGAAGCCTATGATTGTTGCAGTGGTATGATAGAGGAAAATGTGGGTGGAAGAACATCAGTTCTTTCAATAGGATGGATTTTGACAGGGGCAAGAATTGGCCCTAGGTTTCAATGGCCTGGTGCCACCAATATGGAAATGAAGCCCGGTTAGATTATAGGGTACATATTAAAATTTCGACCTCAGAAGAAGGTTTCAAGTGGAGTGGAGATTGGATTTCCCTTCTCAGGTCTTTTGGCTTGTGTAAGATTTTGTAAATATTTTGTTTCTTTGGGTTTTGTTTTTTTTGCCTTTTTGCTTGGTCTGCTTCACCTAATGATTCTAGGATCTCACCATGCCTATGAAAGGCATGTGTCCCCAACAAGAGCCACTAATAGAACCCCTTAGAATTTTTTTTGGTTCCACCCTAAAAATTGTGCAAAGTCTAGCTTGGGCCCTCATTTATGATTTTAGGTCATATTCTCATCACTATGATAGGGTTTTATATCTATAAAACTTCCCAAAATTGGCCTATAAATAAAAAAACCTTTGATCATTTTAAAATTGCATTGATTGGTATTCCCAGTTTTTGGTCACTTAAGTTGTCACTTATTCCATTAAATTCATGTATTCACTGGCCCCTTGTGTTTAGGTTCATCGGTTTGCTTGGTCCTTTTAAGCATCAAAATTTCCTATGATCGAAGTCTTGATTTTAATGACTTAAATTCTTAGCATTTGTTCTTATGGGTCAATATCTTGTTTTCCTAGAGATGGCCCCCTATTATGTTTAAATTTTGTAGCATGTGCAAAAATGGAACTTCATGTTGGTCATCGAATCGTGGGAATTAATTCCAGCCGTTCCCCAAAAGTCCGTGTTGGTTTGTTTCTTCTTATTTTATTCACACGGGCTGGCAAGCTGCGACCACGTGTTTGGTATGCTGGTGGGCCAGTATCCTTGGTGAAGATGACTAGCGCTTTTCAAAATAAGATCAATAGCTTTGGGTTTGAAGATGTGGCCACTTCTCTACCAATCCCCACACACCCGTCTTGATTTATTTCATGTTATTTTAAAGACATGGGCTAGCAAGTGATGGCCACGTGCTAGTGCTTGATGGTGGGACCAAAATATCCATAGGGAAGTGGATATTTTCTGAGGCATGATTGATTGTGGATGTCACGACATGTGTTCTCATAAGAGATTTTCCCCATGTGCCAGTTTGTCTACAACAATAAGGAAAGGTAGTCACATGGGTTGGTGGGTGGAGTGACACCTACCATTTTTGTGGGACCCGCTAAGCTTTGACAATGAAGGCTTGTGACATGGCCCAATCCTAACCACTCCCCACATCATGTGAGGGCCCTGCCCATGTTATGTATCTTCCAATGGGAAAGTGGGAAAGTGCCATGTGGACTTTCTAAATGGCTCCGGTGGGCTCTAATAAAGTTAGAATACTTCTAAATTTGGTCGAGAAGATACTATTTCTAAATGATTCTTTTTTCAAATTTGTTCTTTGAGGCACATGCTTGAGATTTCAGATGTTAGTCATGATAGCTATTGATACGTGTAGTGAAGGTGAAAACAAAGCATGGAAATGCATGAAAGGATATTTTGAGATCAGATTAGGATCAATCCTTGCTGTTTTGATATGAAGAAATACAAGTGAAATAATTCCTATGGGTAAGCAGGTAATTATAGCAAGAATAGTTTTAATTGATGCTATGTACAGAGTAGATGTTTATCTACTCAAGATTTTTTTTGATTTAAAGGAGCATTAAAAGCACAATTAAAACTTAATTATAAGGGGTTGCATAATATTCTACCTATTGATTAATCTTTTAAAACATGATTAATGGTTAAGATTAAAAGGATCAAAGTAGACTGTTGTCATATCGCGTGCACAAGCTTTATTTGAAAAATTAATGGTTGAAACACTTGCATGGCTCATTATAAGAGGGACCAATAGCCATATTTCTCATTCAAAAATTGCATTTAGAAACTAACAATTGAGTTTGAGTTTGAGGGTAGAATTTCTAGGCGTCTCCTGGTTATTATCACTAAGAGGATAAGTAAGTTTGGAGAGTCTGCTAGGCTAGGTTGAAGGTCTAGGAGATTGAGTTTTCTTGAGTTTGAGAAGAATACTCTTGAGAATGAGGTTGATACACAAGCAGCTCTTGATACACCAAATAATAGAATGGGACATAGGAAATTCAAGAAGTATGGTGTCAAGAGTAACTACCGCTTGAGGAGCTAAACTGTTTCAGAAGAACTAGTCAAGTTTAAAGGGAAAAAATTGTTGGAATATGAAAACAAGATAAAGAAAAAGTGCAAGTATCATAAGGCTTATTTAGGAGGACTTAATTCTCCTTGTGAGGTTTCTGATAGCCCTTCAGATAGTGAGGGTGACACTGACCCAAAGGGTGATTATTATGCCCTCTCCTTGGTACCATCTGATGATTCTGATGAGGAGGTGGTGAGGATTCCTCCAGTTCCACCATGAGAAAGGTGCGGGCTAGTATCCTCTGAGCTTGATGACTCAAAGTTACAAATATGATCCATTTTTGTTTTTGATGACACCATGGCCCTTTTTTTAGGATTGTCCTATTCAACATTTATGTGATTTCTTGTTTCTAGCACTAATATGGAAATGTTTTGGGTTGGTGTATAGGAGAAGTGCTAGACTTCCTAGCATTGGTGACATGCAAGTTTCCCTTAGGTTTTATGCGGGTTTTTGCTAGGGCTATGAGTGGAGAATCTTCTTTGGTCAACAAGGATGGGGATTCAATGCAGCTGCAACAGACTCTACCTTTTGAGGAGCTGGCATGTCCTCATGCAAGGGATGTGGAATGTGGTCTTTTACTCTTCCATTTTCCACAATTATTGCATGTAATTAATTGAGGATGTCTAAAATTTTGGTGCAAATGATCTTGAAATGTAAATGTAATTGAGCCTCATTCTTGTTGCTCCCTTATTCTATAAAAGGGATTTCTGGGCTCATTACAAGAGGTCAGATTTTTAAGTCTCAATAGGGTTTTTCTAAGCTCAAGAAATGAATTTTGAATACATTAGGATAAATGGGCCAGTCGATTGTCTTGGGTATGAAATCTTGTATGTAATAGTCTTGAATAAGTTCTATAGAAACTATTGATATCGAAATAAAGCTTAGTCTGGAAACAAATACTCTCCTAGGTATATTTCTCACAAGTTATGAATGAAAATACTAATGGTGTTATCATTTATCTTCAAATTGTTCCATTTAATTGTTTGATTCTATTTTTTAGCTTTAACTCAAAGAGTTGATTGAAATTCTTGAAGAGGGTATATAATTTGTCAGGAATTTCTTAGGATTTGTAAGGAGTGAGTGTTTTTAGGCATTGTGAGTTTTCGTAAATGCAAAGTAGTATGAAAATAGTCCACCTATCTCTAAATTAAGTAGTTCATATATTATAGATTCTTATATATCTGACTCTGTTGCTCCAATTGATGAGACACTGGTCAGTTTGTTAGAAAATATTGCTTAAAAATGAGCAAATAGCACACTTAGCCATTAACTTAAAATAAGAACAATATTCATTTAAAATATTTTTTCAAGAATTGTGTGGGTTGGGAATATCTTTGATTCATAGCAAGTAAGTATTCATTCACTTAAATGATCTGCCAAATCTTCAGTGAGATGGGTTTTATTTGTAGAAAATAGGAATCAATCTGTGTATAAATATGTCATTAATTGAATACAATTCACGAAGAAATATTTGGGATCACCCTCTTAGGTTTCATAGATCCTGAAGTGAAGGAGTAAGGATCAAAAAATCCTAAGCTCATTGTGTTGGCCAATAACCTTGTAGTTTCTTCACTATAAGAGCTGGCAACTCTTTAGAGAATTGCGGGGTTCTACTGGAAAAATCACCAATAAAAATGGTGACTCTATTGGGGAGAATTTTGAATATCTAGTTGCAGACTGTGAATCATAGATTCAAGAATTTGGTGAATTTGAACATCTGGTTCTGATATTGAGAAGTTTTTAGACCTGGAAGTGGTTGTGTTGCAACAATTTTAAATGAATTTATGTGTGAGTTTTCTTTTCGAGAAGAACTAGAAGTAAATTCATCTTTGAAAAGATTCATATTGCTTGAAGTTCAGTCCTCCGTGAAGAGAGCTGGTGACTCTGTCAAATGAACTTGATGAAGATGTCAAGAATGTTTCAGATCTACAAAGATTTCTAGTTAGGAAGAATAATTTGTAGCAGCTACAACATACCTAGGTAATTTTCATTGTTTGGTTTTCAAGAAGGATTAATTTTTATATGAAAACCATATTTGTAAGTCTTGAAAAAATTTGATTCCATATTAAGTGAAAATAAGCACTAAGAAAGGGAATAGTAGTAATAGGGTTGCATACTTCTATATTACTATCTTGTAACCTCTATTATGAAGTGACGTATGAAATATTTTTCAAGAAAATCATTTAGAAGGTCTTAAAGAAGTTGAGATAGAAATATGTATTGTAAAAGCTTAATATTATGTTGTAAAAGAAATTTGAAGTACCCTGTGTAACTACAAAGTTGATAGGAAAAGGCCTGTAAGGGTAAATAAAATGTATAATCAATCTATGCATCCTATTGTGCAACCCCTGCCATGTAATAAAAGAAAGTTCTCTATTGAAAGATATAGAGCCATAAATTTTGATGGTATTTGTGGTTTCCCAAATGTCATACCATCTAAAATATGGAACACTTGCCAAAGTTCGGTGGTGAGAAGTCTGAATCAGCAAATAAGCATCTCCAAGAGTTCAGTAATTTAATGGATGACTATAAGGTAGATCATGAGGATGTAATCATGAGGTTATTTGTGTAGTATCTAAAAGGAGATTCAAGATATTAGTTCTTTGATTTACCAGCATGCTCATCTACTCTTGGGAGGAGTTCAAAGTAGTGTTCATAGAGAAATTGGTGAAATAATCAATGCTAGTTCTTTGCTCAATAAATTTCTGAACATTGAGAAAGAAGAGGATGAGCTGGTTCTGACATTTAACAAAAGATTTGATAAGAAAATAAGGGATATTCCTGAGCTCTTAAAGTTATGTGATGCAATATGCTTGGTTATTTATTTTTGATCTTTTGATAAAAAAAGAGCTATTTGCTGAGAGATAAAAATCCAAAAACCTTGCATCAGGCGTATGGGATGACCTTGAATGTTGAAAACAACTTGAAATATGGAATGCAAAGGAGTTATCTGTCTACAAGTGTTTGCTGCCCCAAGACACAAATATTGATAAAAGTTGTAAGTCATAAATTTTAAATGAATGTCAAAGCACTTACACCCCTATTGTTTCAACTTATATGTATCATTCCATAATGTTGATCATGTAGAGCCCCAAACAAATTGTCAAGAAGCTACATGTGTTTGTGATCTTGTGGTCTCTATTCGATCCCTCTCTTACATAAGGAAACATGAAGGAGAATCATCATATGATCTCTATGCAAGATTTATGGATACTTTGTCTACAATTCTTGAGTGTCACAGACTTGAAAATTTAGTGTGTATTGATTTATTTTATGAATCTTATGAACCAGATTTGAGTGCTCTACCAAAGGATTTGAAGCTAGTTAGTCTTGAACAAGTGTGTGAATACTTTTCTCTTTTTCAAAAGATTAGACATGATCATCAAGGAGCTATCATGTTTACAACCTATGATGATAATGATTCTTCTGCTCCATATGAGCCAATCAGTGAGATATCACATGAAGAAGAAGAGAGCTGAGCAAAGGTTAAAAATGTACACCTAAATGAAGCAAATGAAATGTGTGGTTTCAATTCTTTTGAATATTCTAGCACTTGTTGTCCTATGGAAGACATAAGACTGAGCATTCAACTTGAAAATTCTAAACATAGTTACAATATTGATGAATCCTCTTGTTGTAGTAATGATGATGACATTGAGTGTGGTAAATTTTTATTTGATTGTGATTATCCTCATGAAGTAGAGATGGAATATTTTTCTGCAAATGAGAAATATGTTGATAATGATGGGAACACATGTTATCTTGAGAAAGAACAACTTTCTTCATGTGAAGAGTTTGTTAGAATACGAGTCAGAGATGTTAACCGCCGATGATGAGAATGAAGTTGAAAATCTGTCTATATGCTCTTTCAGTGGTTTTAAAGATTTTGAATATAATGATGATATGAGAGGTCTAGATCTTCATTATAAGAAGGCTAAGGCTTTTATGATAGTAATGAATGTAATACAAAATCCTTTATTTGATGAGCCTCCATCTTCACTAGAGATAAGGAATGATAATCTTTATTGGATTAGAGATAATCCACTCTTTGTTGAGGATTCTTATGATACATCTGACATAGGGTTAGAATGTGGCCTTGAGAAAACAAAGCAACATTGATGAAATCCTTGAGGGCATTGCCTATGAATGTTTTACATTTGATACAAATGTTGCTGATAAGGTTGAGTATCATGATGCTAGCTACTTGGAGGAGTATGAGTACTTTTAGTTTCCAATTCATTTGGAAGGTATTTTGATGAAGCATGACAATAAAATGCACAACACAGAGTGGTCTTTTCAATATGGAGATAAGTCATGTGATGATAATAAGTTTTAGTTTGTGCCTGATAATACAATACAAAATGACCAGGATTACACTAGTAGTAATATACTCAAAAAAAATGAGAAAAATGCTAGTAACATTATTTGTAATTAGGTAGACCCCAAAGGTGTCCATATTTTTTTCTTATAGGGAGAAGGCTATGCTTTCTATAGTGGTATGATAGAGGAAAATGTGGGTGGAAGGACATTAATTCTTTCCATAGGATGGTTTTTGATAGGGGCAAGAATTGGCCCTAGGTTTCAGTGGCATGGTGCCACCAATATGGAAATGAAGCTCGATTAGATTGTAGGGTGCATATTAAAATTTTCTCCTTAGAAGAAGGTTTCAGGTGGAGTGGAGATTGGATCTCCCTTTTTAGGTCTTTTGGCCCGTGTAAGATTTTATAAATATTTTTTTCTTTTTGTTTTGTTTTGTTTTTTTTTTTTTTGTTTTTGGCCTTTTTGCTTGGTCTGATTCACCCAATGATTATAGGATATCACCATGCCTACAAAAGGCATGTGTCCCCAATAGGAGCCACTGATGGAACCTCTCGGAAAATTTCTTGTTTCCACCCCAAAAACTGTGCAAAGTCTAGCTTGGGGCCTTGTTTTTGATTTTAGGTCATATTGTCATCACTATGATAGGGTTTTATATCCATAAAACTTCCCAAAATTGGCCTATGAATCAAAAAACCCTTGATAATTTTAAAATTGCATTGATCTAGTATTCCTAGTTTCTGATAACTTAAGTTGCCACTTATGCCATTAAAGTCGTCTATTCATTGGCCCCTTGTGTTTAGGTTCATGTGTTTGCTTGGTCCTTTTAAGCGTAAAATTTTCCTATGATCGAAGTCTTGATTTTAACAACTTAAATTATTAGCCTTTGTTCTTATGGGTCAATATCTTGTTTTCCTAGAGATGGCCCCCTTTTATGATTAAATTTTGTGGCATGTGCAAAAATGGAACTTCATGCTGACCGTCTGATCATGGGAATTAATCCTCGCCATTCCTCGTATGCCCACGCTAGTTTGTTTCTTCTTATTTTATTCACACAAGTTGGCAGGATTCGACCACGTGCTTGGTATGCTGGTGGGACTAGTCTCCTTGGTGAAGATGACTGACACTTTTCAAAATAAGATCAATGACTATGGGATTGAAGATGTGGCAACATCTCTACCAATCCTTGGACACCCATCTTGATTTATTTCATGTTATTTTAAAGACACATGCTAGTGGGAAATGGCCACATGCTATTACTTTATGGTGGGACCAAATTCTCCACAGGACAGTGGATTTTGTCTGAGGCATGATCAACGGTGGACGTCACAAAATGTGTTCTCATCAGAGATGTTCCACATGTGCCCATCCATCTACAATAGTAAGGAAAGGCAGTCACATAGGTTGGCGGGTGGAGTGACACCTATCATTTTTGTGGGACCCACTAAGCTTTAAGGACAAAGGCTTGTTTCGTAAGGGATGAAATCGATAATCGATGGTAGGTGACATGGCCCAATCCTGACCACTCCCTGCCATCCCATGAGGGCCTCACCCATGTCCTGTATCTTCCAATGGGCAAGTGAGCAAGTGCCATGTGGACTTTCTAAAAGGCTCTAGTGGGCTCTAATAAAGTTATAATACTTCTAAATTTGGCCAAGAAGATACTATTTCTAAATGAAGTTTTTTTCAACTTTGTTCTTTGAGGCGTGTGCTTGAGATTTCAGCCATTAGTCCTAATAGCTATTGATACGTGTGGAGAAGGTGAAAAAAAAGCATGACAATGTACGAAATGATATTTGGAGATCACATCAGGATCAATCCCCGCTGTTTTGATATGAAGAAATACAAGTGAAATAATTCCTACGGGTAAGCGGGTAATTATAACAAGAATAGTTGAAATTGATGCTATGTACAGAGTAGATGTTTCTCTACTTAGGGTTTTTTTGATTTAAAGGAGCATTGAAAGCACAATTAAAACTTTATTATAAGGGGTTGCATACTAATCTACCTATTGATTTATCTTTTAAAACATGATCAATGGTTAAGATTAAAAGCATCAAAGAAAACTGTTCTCAACTCACGCAAACAAGCTTTCTTTGAAGAATTAATGTCTGGCACACTTGCATGGCTTGTTATAAGGATCGATAGCCATTTTTCTCATTCAAAATTACATTCAAAAACTAACAATTGAGTTTGAGTCTAAGAGAAGAATTGGTAGGTGTCTCCTAGTTCTTATCACTAAGAGGATGGGTAAGTTTGTAGAGTCTGTTAGGCCAGTCCGAAGGAATAGGAGATTGAGTTTTCTCAAGTCTAAGAAGAATTACCCTTAGAATGAGGTTGATACACAAGGAGCTTTTGATACACCAAAGAATATAAGGGGACATAGGAAATTTAAGAAGTATGGTGTCAGGAGTAACTACAACCTGAGGAGTCGAACTATTTCAGAAGGTTGGTCAAGTTCAAAGGGTAAAATTTGGTGGAATATGAAAAGAAGGCAAAGAAAAAGTGCAAGTATCATAAGGCTTATCTAGGAGGACTTAATTCTTCTAGTGAGGTTTTTGATAGCCATTGAGACAGTGAGGGTGACACTCACCCAGAGGGTGACTATTATCCCCTCTCCCTAGTACCAACTAATGATTCTGATGAGGAGGTGGTGACGGTTCCTCCAGTTCCACCATGAGCAAGGAACGAGCTAGTATCCTATTAGGTTGATGATTTTGCCTCATTTTTGATTTTGATGACACCATGGACCTTTTTTCAGAATTTTCCTATTCAACATTGATATGATTTCTTGTTTCTAGTGTTGATGTGGAAATTTTTCGGGTTGGTGTATATGAGAAGTTCCAAACTTCCTAGAATTGGCAGCATGCAAGTTTCCCCTAGGTTGTATGTAGGTTTTTTTTGGTGCTGCGAGTGGAGAATCTTCTTTGGTCAATAATGATGGGGATTCAACGCTGCTGCAACAAACTCTACCTTTTGAGGAGTTGGCATGTTCTCATGCAATGGATGTATAATGTGGTATTTTACTCTTCTATTTTCAGTAATGATTGCATGTAGCTAACTGAGGATGTCTCAAGTTTTGGTAAAAATGATCTTGAAATGAAGTGAAATGTAAATGTAATTGAGACTGATGCTTGTTGCTCCCTTATTTTATAAAAGGGATTTTTGGGCTCATTACAGGAGGTCAGATTTTTAAGTCTCAATAGGGTTTTAGGTGAATGCTAAGCTTAGGAAAGGCATTTTGAATAGAATATGGATAAATAGGCTAGTAGATTGTCTTGGGTATGAAATATTGTATGTAATAGTCTTAAATCAGTTCTATAGAAAGTACTGATATTGAAACAAATCTTAGTCTAGAAATAAATATTCTCCTATGTATATTTCTCACAAGCTATGAATGGTAATACTAATGGTGTTATCATTTATCTTCAAATTGTTCCATTTGAATGTATGATTATATTTGTAGCTTTAAATCAAAGAGTTGATTAAAATGCTTGAAGAGGGTATAGACTTTGTAAGGAGTTTCTTAGGATTTGTAAGGAGTGAGTGTTTTTAGGCATTGTGATTTTTCATAAATGCAAAGCAGTATGAAAATATTCCACCTATCTCTACATTAAGTAGTTCATATATTATAAATTCTTACATATTTGACTTCATTGCTCCAATTGATGAGACATTGGTCAGTTTGTTAGAAAATCTTGCATAAAAATGAGAAAATAGCACACTTGGCCATGAACTTAAAATAAGAACAATATTCATTTAAAATATTTTTCAAGAATTGTGTGGGTTGGGAATATCTTTGATTCATAGCAAGTAAGTAGTCATTCACTTAAAAGATCGACCAAATCTTCAGTGAGATGGGTTTTATTTGTAGTAAATAAGAATCAATCTATGTAGAAATATGCTATTAATTGAATACACTTCACGAAGACATATTTGGGATCACCCTCCTAGGTTTCACAGATCTTGAAGTGAAGGAGTAAGGATAAAAAAATCATAAGCTTGTTGTGTTGGCCACTAACCTTGCAGTTTCTTCACTATAAGAGTTGGCAACTCTTTAGGGAATTGTGAGGTTTTATTGGAAAAATAACCAACACCTCCTAAATCACCTTTCATTATAAGACCTTCTAAACCTATTGGCCATATCCTAAATTTTTCAAAACAAATCACTACTAATAATGTGAAACAAGATGTGTTGCAAAAACCAATTTATCACTAAGTTTCTCACACATATAACACTAGAAATAATAAGCAACCAAAAAAATGCCAAACAACCATCCCATTTCCTATACCACACCTTCGATTAGAACCTAATATTCCTCATCATAGTGGTAAAGAATATGATCTTGTTGAGAAAATTTGCAATACCCCAATGAAGATATCCCTTGGGACTTGATTCAAACATAACCTACATACCACGAGATGGTCCAATAGTCATTTCACAAGATTGATTTCTCTTCTATCAAACTGAATGATGTAGCTACATTGCTTGGTTGTATGAAAGTGACAAAGTTGGATGTTATATTCCCTCAACATAAATTACCCTCACTTAAGATCCAAAATGATTGAAGCTTTAATGATAAAGGTAGTCATTAATAAAACTAGAGTTAGGCGTACCCTCATAGATAATGGATTGGAGACCTTAATGTTTGCAACATTGATATTTTAGATATAATAGTTATGGATAAGAATATTATAGAACCTAATGATATTTCATTTTTTGGCTTTGATAAAATTAATAAGAAACCATTAGGGGTGATCACACTATGCATTGAGGTAAGACTTATGGTTTTTCCTACCCCTATCCATATCATGCCAGGACGTCTTTCATATAATATTCTCCTTAGTAGACAATGCAAACTTCCCTTTATGAATTTTTTTGATGTCAGACATAGGGGCTTACTGCACTACTTCTTGGAGATTGAGATAACTCAATCTTCTTTAGGTCTCTGTCTTGCAGAGCCAAAGCATGCACTTTATATGATCCACAAGTTTCACATGGCTGATTGTAAGCCTTCACTGACTCTACTTTAACAAGGGTTAGACTTGAGGCTAAGTGTTCTTCACCTTTGGTGGATGACACATTATATCAAATTAATTTTTATAGTCTCATATATCAAACTCACACAAGACCTAAAATTTCATATGATGTAGGCATGGTCTCTTGATTCATGCAAGAGCCACATGAGCTACAATATAAAGTAGCTAAGAATATTCTTCATTGTATTCCTAAAGGGTCCTCACAATTATGGGATTTATTATGCAACAGACACACATTTCGACTTGCTGAAACACATAGGTTCATATTGGGTTGGAAATTCTTAGGATCACAAATCTACTTCAAGGTATTTCTTATCCCTTATTTGTAGCCCAGTTTGTTTATTGAGTAAGAATTTTTATATTGATATTTCATCTATAGAGGCTGATTTTTGAGGAGAATTTATTGCTACTACTGAGGCCATTTGGATTTAAAATATTCTCACTGAGTTTGGAACTCCTAATGAATAATATATTTAGTTTTTTTCTAGTGCAACTCATGTGGCTCCCATATAAGGTGAGAGACCATTCCTACAACATATGAAATATTGAGTCTCATGTGAGTTAGATATATGAGACTACTAAAAAGTTGTTGATAGGAAGTGCCATCCACCAAAGGCAAAGAACACTTAGCCTCAAGTTTGACCCCTAACAAAAATGGAGTCAGTACAATCTTACATTCAACCATGTAAATTTGGAGCATATCAAGTGTGTATTTAGGTTGTGCAAGAGAGATATCTAAAGAATACCAAGTGATCGTAATCCTGTTTAATACTATCTCACAACCTTGCCTTTATAAATAAGAGATCATATATACATTTCATATTCAATCAATTAATATTGTATCCTTAATCATAGAAAGATATTCTTTCCATTTCTCTCTTGTGAATGTTATTTTTATTTGGAAGCTAATCCTAGGGTATTGGTGGTTCATATTAATCTCCTATTGACAATAGCTAAGCATGATTTCTCTATCATGGAATAATATTATAAAGGACATCATTTTACTTTGTGAAATTATGTCTTCCATTATTTTGTATGCATGGTTGAAAAATTAGTGGCCACACTACTTTAATGACTTAATTTTATATGTTTTGATCATGTATCACACATTGAGGTTCAAGGAAAAGAAATGTTACAAGAGTTTAGTGTATGCTAGCACCAAAATATTTCTTAAGTGTTATGGTTCTTATCAAGGAATATTTCTGAAAGCATTAATCAACACTTATACCAAGTTGAAATCAAGGTGAAAGTGGGAAGATGATTATGGAAAAGATAGACAATTACAAAGTGGTAGGAGTGGAGTTGTCAAAGGTAGATGAAATGGACATGGACCCAAGTGTAAGGTTCTTGTAGAAAATAGATGATATATTTATACATGATGTGTATTTTCTAGGTTATCACCATGGTGCTTTACAAAGGTGCCATAAGTATGGTTTTCATCATTAGATTAAAAAAATTCTTTATTTTTTAGTTTTTTCCCCTTTTTAGTTTTTTTTTTTACTCTTTCTAATGCTTTTCCTCTATAAAAAGAAAAATGCTTGAAATGCACAATATTCATTGGATCTTCTAACTCTTGACCCTCTAGTTTATCCAACTTGTATGCTCTTGATTGATATTTAACAATGATGACATAAGGGCCCAGCCAATTAATCTTAAAATTTCCTTTTTTTTCATGATCATAATTTTTGTTTTTCTAGTTCTTTTTCAAGACAAGATCACCAATTTCAAACTCTTTGTATTTTTTACATTTATTATAATTTATATGGAGCCTATTTTGATATGCTTGTAGGCGATTTAGGGTATGGATTATTTTTATCAATAAGTTAAGTTTCATGAATATGGGAATCCTATTATTTTCATCATCAATCAAGTTTTGTATGGAAATACAAGAAAGAATGAAACTTTATCTCAATTGTTAAGATAGTTTTAGTTACATAAAAAGAGAATAATAGGTTGATCATGTGGGTGTATGAATACTAATTCAATAATCCCATAAGGTAGGATATATTTGAGGATGCTAATATCGACCTCCATCATTAAAAATATTCTTGATAATCTTGATCAAGGTTTTATTGGATTCTTTAGCTTTTCAATTACCCTAAGGATAACTAGGTGTTATGGTTTGGGTGATGAAGGTAAGTAAAATTATTTTGAAGCCAAGGGGAGCTAGGACCAATCTCACACATCATATCCACTTTTGGTACATCATATGATGGGACCAACAATTGTTGAACCAAGAATTGATATTATTGAGTATTAGTGTACATTGTTAAAAGAGAACCAATAGTTCCAATAGCATATATGGATTTATTGCTAATTTTTAGAAATTTCTCAAACTAAATATTGGTGAAGGATTCCTTTTAAATATCAACTATTCTCTTATGGGGAATGAGTTTTTCATCTTTTTTGTTATACTCATAATTAATTTTTTTAACAACTAACTAAGAATCACTATAGACTAATATGTGTTTAATGTTACAAAATATTGATAATTGTAGTCCTAAAGTAAGTGATTTTTATGATGCTATATTATTTGTACAAGGAAATTCAATTCTAAAGGTTTTTGGTATTAAATCCCATTGTGATGTGAGATATAATATTCCTACCCTAGAGCCATGAGAAGTGAAGGAATTATTAAAATACAGTTTCAATTTTGATAATTCCTCAAGAGAGAAGACAAACTTGTTAGAGTAAAAGGTTTATTTCACTTAATTAGTTTAATTAAGTCACCTTTTATTCCTTTCTTAAGATTCAATTAGTTATGCATTGTAGGTATTTAATAATTATTTTAATTATTAAATACATTTCCCTTTAGGGTTTCTTTAGGGTTGCACAATCTTCTTTTATAAGGATTGGTCATTGTATTTTATATTATTCCCTCTTTGAATAATAATCTCTCAATTTTCAGAGTCATTCTTTCTTTGCCTCCATTCTTCTCTTGTGACAAGTATTTTTGCATGCAGGTGTTCATGGGTTATGTGAAGTTGGATTTATCAACTTCTACATGGTATCAGAGCATGAACCTGCTGCTGTCTATTCTTATTTTTTGAAGATTTTTGGAGCTTCTTGGGTTCGAGGGTTTCAATATTTTTTCCCTTGATCCAGGGCACACCTTGCAGATATGAGCACTTTGGGCTCAAATAGACCTTACCATTGAGTCCACAACGCCCAAAAAACCCTAAATCGACTGTTCATTCATCCATTTTGGACATAGTTGAACCAGAAAGCAAATTTTTTTTTGGCCCCAAGGCCATACGACCTTAGGGCATGTTTTTCAAATTTTTTTCAAAAAAATAAAAATAAAAAATAAAAAAAACCAAAAAAAAATGAAGTTTTTAAAAAAGGGGCGCTGCCCGTTCAAAAGGTCGTGCCATCGGAAGGCCGTCCGACTGCCACCGCCCAACAACTGCCACTGATGACTTTAGCTGGTTGCGACCGAGTGGCCACCAAATTGCCATCGGCTTGCCGCTTCGCTGGTGTGCTGCCCTAGTGCCGTCCGTGCGCTACTCACAGCCCATGTGCTGCCAACCCGCCACCCAAGCACCGCTCACTCAGCCCCCTGATCGTTCACTAGACTAGGGGCTTATTTTTTTTAGCCCCTGAGGGCTCTGAAGGTCCTTCTTGTGCTTTTTCGGAGTACTTTCAGTAAATCAGGTGTAAAATGGGCATACAATCTCTGTTTTTCAAAAATAAGATATCGCCAGAAAGATGATTTGATGACTGATCTAGTGGTGTAGACCTTTTTTTTTCTGATTTTTATATTTTGCAATCCTTTTTTCTAGTCAAAGTCAGAACTTGTTTTTTGCACTCTGGGGGTGTAAGTTTTGCATATGAACTCCATTTTTCGCAAATGAATAGGTGTTGGAAAGGTGTTTTAGTTATATTTCCAGATCTGTAGTCTATTTAATTAGATAATTTACCAAGTATATTTTATTCAGCTTTGTGTGTTTTAACACTTTGCATAATTACTTGGTCATTCTGACACCTACATGGGATATGTTTGCATAGGCTAGGTTATGTTGATATGATTTATCGTGGCTGAGAGTTTCAGTATCTGATTTTTTTATTTGAGTATCATGGGTTTTTCTACTCACCCTTATGTGATCAAGCTGGATAAGGACAACTATGAGTCTTGGCATCATGGCATCCTGACACATCTCAAGTGGCTTGGTATTTTGCCTCATTTATATGGACTCATACCCACACCAAAAAAATCAAGGGGTTTATCTACATGGGTTATTATTCGAGATCATATTGTAGGGGTTATTGGTTGTAGTGTTGATTTTGACACTTTGTGTGCTTTATCTGACATTCATTGTTCTCACACACTTTGGAAATGTCTCTAGGATATTTTTGGAGACTCTAATAACCCTCCATTCCTAGAGGATCCTACTACAGATTGTCTCATTCCTCTTGAAGATGTAGATTTCATACCCTATGATAACCGTACTCTAGAGGATCTTGACTATATCACAGGTCTTGCATGTGCTAATGGTTTAGAGACTTGTATTCATGTTCCCACTCTTTAGATTGAGACTTCATCAACATCTCCTATTGTTCCTAATTTAATGCAGTAAGGCATCATTCATCTTCTAGACATAGCTACTTTGGACTCTTATGTTGCAGACATATATTTCTTGTTTGTGGAGTCCTATATTGCAGATTTGGATGATTATTTTTAGGACATTCATCTCCTCTACCTTGACAATCAAGTTATCACTGTACACCCACAATTATCAATGCATTCAAAGGTTGCATTTTAGGATTCTCCACATCAGTTTGGATTTGACATCATTTGTTTTAGTTTAGACTGAGAGATTCTTCAACATCCTATCATGGCACACATCTTGAGACAAATTGGTTCATCACTCTTCATAGGTTTTCTTCAACATCATCCTTTGGAACTGTTTCTTCCCAAGGGGAGGAATATCATTTACCGCTTCAGGATCTCTTTTTGGATTCTACATCAGGCATCTACCATTGTGACAAGAGTTTCTTCATTGTGGGGGGCATTCCTGTCTCTTTCTATCTCTCCTATGGAGACCATTGTATATGTACTTATATGATAGAAGCTATCTATGTTAATCCACCTCCTATCCTTCTTTCATTAGTGAATTGCATTCCTTTCTTTGCATTCTATTTTGGGGAGGAGTTTTGTTCCCAGTGGGTTTTCTCCTTTACCCCGTTTCCTTTAGTTTGCATTGCATTTATAAATGGGTACTTGATCGGGCCTAGTTGCTGGGACCCTTGTTTGATTTCTAGCTTTTAGTTGCATTGATTTCATGCACTTAGTTTGTAGCTACTCCCTAAGTTAATCTTAAGGGGGGGTGTTAGAGTAAAAGTTTTATTTCACTTAATTAGTTTAATTAAGTCACCTTTTATTCCTTTCTTAAGATTCACCTAGTTATGCATTGTAGGTATTTAATAATTATTTTAATTATTAAATACATTTTCCCTTTAGGGTTGCACAATCTCCTTTTATAAGGATTGATCATTGTATTTTATATTATTCCCTCTCTGAATAATAATATCTCAATTTTGAGAGCCATTCTTGTTTTGCCTCCATTCTTCTCTTATGATAGGTATTTTTGCATGCAGGTGTTAATAGGTTTTGTGAAGGATTTATTAACTTCTACAAAACTCATTTAAAAAAGTCTATTTCTAAATTTTGATTATCTAATAAAGGCATCTCTAATAGTTGAACTATAAGATCTTGTACCTTAATTAATGTTTGACCTATGCATGTGATCTCAAATTCACTAAGGAATATTGCTCATCTTTTCATTATCCTAGTAAGGGTTATTTCTGGATAAGAGGTATTTGAGATGACCAATCTTCATAAAAACTTTTGTTTTATTATTGAGAATGTAATATTGCAAATTTTGGGATGTGAAGACAATAACTAAGAATTATTTCTCTATTATGGTATAATCAAGATCATGTGCAACTAAAGTTCTACTTAGATAATAAATAGTACTTTCTTTCCCTTGATTATCATATTGAGCTCAGATAAAAAATTGGATAATTAAAATATATAGCAATAAAGGTCATCCTAAAATTTAAGGGGAAAAATCAATGTATGATTTGAAAGATACTATTTTTAAAAATAAAATGCTTTTTGAAATTACTCATCCCAATAGAACCTTGTATTTTTTAATAAATGTGACAATGATTGACTTCTATCATAAAAGTTATGAAATGAATTTATATATAGCTTGGAGTTTTCCTCAAAAGATATGAAGAGCTATTTGAGATTACTAAGGGAGGAGTTTCTATAATGGATTTATATTTTAAATATATCTCCCTCAATTCCTCTTATCAATTCTATTAATTCCAATAATTTCTATATGTGACACCAAAGATACACATTTTGGGATTTAGAACAAATGTTGTATTCTCTTAGTCTATAAAAATATATGAAAAGATAATAGGATGTTAAATTTTTTTCTTTGATTTACCCAATATTTCATCTACATAATATTCAACACCTTCATGGATCATATCATGAAATACTACTATCATATCTCTTTGATAGGTTGCACCAATACTTTTCAAGGGAAAAGGTATGAATTGATAAAAATAGGTTCCATAGGTGTGATAAAGGTAGTTTTATTTTGACCCTTAGATGTAATGAGAATTTTATTATACCCAAAAAATCCATCCATAAGAGAATTAGTTCTATTCCCTACCATTAGTCTACTATAATAGAAATATTGGGGAGGGGGAGGTCATATTCTAGGTATGCCTTATTTATGTCTCAAATATTTGTACATATTTTAATACCCTTTGGTTTCCTACTAACTTGTAAAATGTTTGATATTCATTCATGATAGTCAATAGATATGTGAATCCTACCTCCAAAAGTTTCTCCAATTCTTCCTTAACAAGTAGGGCCACTTTAGTGTCCACTTTTCTAAGATTTTTTTATAGGATTTGCATTAGGATGAACAACTAAATGGTGTACCACAAGTTGTGGGTCTAAACTGAGCATACATACAAGATAAAATAAAAGTATTTGAATATTCTTTTAATAGAGCGACATGTATTTCCTTTTTCAAGAATAAGTGCGAGTTTAAGCTTTGTAAGTTTAGAACTTTCCTTAGTTCCAATATTAACATCCTTTGCTTCCTCTATAAGCAAGGTATACATCTTGTGTAACTATTTTTATACTAGAAGGTTGAATTCTTCATTTGATAGTGTATTAAAGAGGTTTTTACTATTATAAATATCTTTATATTTACTTTTGTGGTCTAAATGTTCCTTGGAGAGATTTTCACGAGGACTCAACTTTGTTATTTCTATTTTTCTTTTCATTTTTTAATTACACGAATAAGTTATTAACCCTACTCCCAAAAGTATTCCATTGAATCAAGACTAATATAAAAACATTTTTGTGATCTACTAGTAGGATTTGATCCCCCAATCTAATGAATTCTATAATTTCCTCATCAGTTTGAAAATATTCAAATGATGGGTGATCTTGTTGGTCCCAATCGATAAATTCTAGGTGTTTTAGTTGAAGGTGAATGGTTAGGATAGTTGTGTCATAAAAATTATTGATAGCATCAAGATCATCATTAAGGCTATGAAATATATATATATTTTTTTATCATTTTTGTTGGCTAAAACTATCTTGGAAATCATAAAAGTGTCACAAGTGTATTGGATTCACTCATTACAAGAAATGTATCTTAGCCCACAAGTTCATATATTCATATGCACATGTATAGATTCCAATATCCCTTGTTCATGGATACCTAGGCCGTTTACTTTATATCTTATTATTTTTTCAATCATCTTAATAGCAATAGGATAATCATTATTTGTATAATAGGGTGCTAATCCATCTTCATAATGAATGTTGTTGAGCCAAACTAACATGAAAATTATGTGTTCTTATTCATGATGGGCCTTCTATGAATTTTAAGTTAAGAGGGAAGCTTCCATATGTGAAAGGAATAACAAAATTATTACTCACCACAACACTTATCAAGAATTTTAAAGTGAATTTTGAGTGATGAAACTTTAGATGTGGATGAAAGATCATCATTATTTATATGAGAGGAAGAATATTTTGGCTTATATTTATGGATAATTTCTATAATTGGATATTGATTAGCCTTCCAATATTGATCTTACATCATTTTATAATATAGGATCAGTAGGGATTGCAACCTTTATACCTAATTGGATAAAATTAAGACATTGATGGAACACAGATGTGATAGGTTGAATAAGATGGAGCCAAGTATGACCAAGAAGAATGTTGTATGGGAGGTCAAGTTATATAACATGTAATAAATTTTGTTGCATGATAGACTTGACCATGATAGTAATATGGATAACTAATGATGATTCCATCTCTACGTTGTCATATTCTTTGATAGTCAATCTTCTTCTGAATAACCGAGGTGCTTGATCAACTATAAGGTACATATATATAGACTTTCTCTATTATCTACAAGAACCCTTTTTACTTTTTTAGTATATAATAAAAAATTAAATATGTAAAGGGATATTATGGGATGGTCTCTCTAGAGGCATGTTATTCCGAATATAGGTGATGTTTTCAATAAAGGCTAAGTGACCAATGAGGGTTTGGAAGTCATTTAGTGCTATATCACTAGGAACTATTGATTCTTGTAGGATTTTATAAAGGACAGATTTGTGAATAGTGAATTTCTTGGGAATATCTATTATTAATATTTATGAGTTTTCTCAAGTTGTTATATTAAGTTATATTCTACTTTAGGATTAGATGAAGGAGGACCTTGGATAAAGATCTTAGTGCATCTTATTTTAAAAAATAATGGGGCCTTTGATTTAATGGTAACGATTTTTCTATCAATGTGTCCTATAATTATATTATGTGAATGGATAATATGTTTAGTATGAATATTGTTAGCATGAATAATTTGATCTTGGTTAGACAATGTATGTCACCAATAATTCTTTAGAAAGGGGTCCTGATAAATCCCTAATTTATGATTAGGTGATGTAGATTCATCTTGTTCAATCTCAATATTTCTGTTCAATCTCAATATTTCTATTATCAATAAAAACTTGGACATAGTTCTCAAGTTTTAAACATCGATTAGTTGAATATCCTTGAACCTTATTGTATTCACAATATTCATGTTCTTTGAAATATTGGGAAATATGAGGGTGAAAAGGTTGGTTCACCACAAAAACCTATTTCCTTAATTTCATTTAAGGAAATGAGATCCACACAATAAAATGACAATCAATATCAAGAAGAGTCAAACCAAGGTGTGAATCTATGAATTTTCCTTTTATGCAAGGACATGGGTATAAGCTAAATATCACTTTGGGGAGAAATATTAAGATCAAACAAACTCCAAAAATGCAAGCTATAAAATACAAATGAAGGATATTAATCAAAACTGACAAAAATAAAAATTGAAAGGTAGATCTAGAAAGGTGAAACCAGTGTGTACCTTTCACCAAAATTCACCTTTTGAAGCTCACTAAGGTCTCATTCACCCTATGGCGAATGGGTCCTGGCTAGGGTTCTTTGAAATTTGTTTCTAGGTTCTCTTTTGTTGTGTCTACACTCCTAGATTCACGATTATCACTGTCACACAACCAAAAATAAACCCTGTAGAAGAGTTTCCATGATATGACAAATTTTCTTGCAGCTTTGAAAACTTTGCAACTTTCTTCAATTTTTCTCTTCAAAGGATCTTTCACCTAAAATCTGCAATCACACATCAAAGAGATAATTATTTTGTTAGGTGAATGGGGGTTTTCCTTGGTCAAACCAAATTTTTCTAATTAAACCTTGAAATAAAATAGAAAAGCATGAAGGAATGGTGAATTAAAAAATCTATGTAACAACTCACCAAACCTTATTTGAACCTTGGAAATTGTAGATCTACAACTAGTATGAATTGACTTCAATGGATGTGGATCTTGATCATGAAACTTGATTATAAAAAATGCCTTCGAATACTTGAATAGATCTTAAAAAATACATCACCATATTAGCTCAAAAAATATGTATGATGCAATAAATCTTTGACATGACAATGGAATCTTGATTTCTGCAATAATCTTCAATAATTATGCCCTTGAATTCCTTGAAAATGCTCTTGACTACTCTTGATAATGCTCTAGGAATTCTTGCATAAAAGCTCTAGGATTCTCTCTTGAAATTATAGGATGATCTCTTAAAATTCTAGGTGAAACATAGTGAAATAACCTCATATTTATACATATCTTAAGATTAATTCCTAAAATTCAAATATCACAAGCCGACATTGAATTGTGGATTTGAAATCATTAAAATACCACCAAAAAAATAGTTTAAATTTAGGTCCTAGGTGCAAGTGAGTACCCATTTTCCATAGGGTGAATGAGTCATAGGCCACTTACCTAGGACACACATTGATCAATGTTAAACATTATGCTATGGAATTTATGAATGTCAGGTTTTATCCCTAAAAAAATGTAATTAATTAGGCTTCGATTTGAATTAAAGGGGCCAATTAAGGAAAATTAACCTCAATCAATTAATGAAGCCCTAGATTAGTGCGAAAGTGTAAAGGTACACCTTACAACACCAAAATAAGGAGCAAATAAGTCTATTTTATTATTAAATATTCATTCCCAAATTAAGTGTGAAAAAAGGGATACTTTTTCCTACACTAAATTTAGCCCCCACTTTAGTGCGAGGATGAGCACAAGTTCAAACTCATACTAAAGTAGACATTCAAGACACTTATGAATGCAAAAATGATAAAGATACACAATCATACAATATCAAAGACTAGGAAGATCAAGCCTAGATTGTCTAATTGACATGAAACACATCTAAGCCTTTGATTTTGTGCTCACTTATAGGTAGCAAAACTTCAGGTATTCCACTAGGCGAGTCTCGCAATAGGGTGGAAAATGAGAGAATCATATTAGGCTCCCATACCATATCAAAGATATCCTCTTGAAAAAATAAATAAGGGAAAACAAGATAAGGTTTCATGCTCCATAGGGCTTCACAAGTTGCATTATGCTAAGCACCTATGAACAAGGCAAGGCTCCATAGGAAAGCAATGTGTGTTATGCTAGATGGCCTTGAATTTAGGGTTTTGGGCTCCATAAGGCTAAACAAGATGCATTATGATAAGCACCTATAAACAAGGTAAGGCTCCACAGGCAAGCAAGGTGTGTTCATAAGTGTTTGGCATAACATAGCTTGTTAGCCTTATGAAGCTCGAACCCTATTCAAGGCCACCTAGCTAGTAAAGGTTTTTATTCAAAGGGATTTTTATTAGTTCATGTACGGTATTATTCTTAGGGAACATCATGCTTAATGTCTCCAAGAGAGGATAAGTCAAGAGTAAAAGGTTCACAACTTAGGGAGTGTAGTATGCCACATCACCACTAAGAGGAAAGTTGTACACTAAGAAATATCAGACTCTTAGAGGACATTGAACCCAAGGACACGACCAAGTAAAGGATGCATCACAAGAAAAAACAAAATCACACAATGAAACATGAAAAATGTTGAAAGATACTATCCATGAATGCCCTCACTTTAAAGTGGTTTCTAACACCATTGTTGTGAGCAATTTCTTTAAAGTATCCAATGTTCAATCCTAAGACATAAGAGCTTCCTCAGAAAGTCCTATATGTGAAGTCATATGTTTCCAAAATGAATCTACATAATAAAAAAGGAAGGAGGGGTTTCCCCCAAAAATACATAAGGGATCTATGGATTTGAGGTCAACATATCTTTACTACAATGTTGTTCTAGAGCTCAAAAATGTCATAATTCATCAAATACTCGTAGAATTGGAAGAATGACACAAAAAAGTGAAAAGAAATAAAAATATTTTGGGTCAACATGGAAGAGACCTAAATTTGTTGATGCCTTGCATCATCCCCAAAAGGAAAACACAAGACAAAGAAAAGATAAAATTTTTATGACATAGAGAAGAATGTAGATACAAATAGAGGAATGCACAAAAAGAGAGATATACATAAAATGAAATATTGTGAGGGATCACATTATGCACATGCAATCACATAAAGAAACATGAAAAGGAAAAAAAAATCAAAAGACTAGTAAGGAAAATGCAAGTAAACCTATTAGCAGGTTGTCCACATCCAAATATTGTTCAATATATGTATGAAATGTAGAAAAATAGCCAAAGGGACAACATCGAATGCCAAAAATAGGAAAAGGCTATCTATCCCCTTGTCCCCACTAAGTAAAGGACAAGGATGAGCCGAGATGAGTGATACGAATGAGATCCTTGCAATAAAGATAATGATTTTCAATGAATGCAAAACATGTAATAGTGAGGGTTCTATGATTCTACAAATATTACATGGAAAGGAGCAAAATGCATGATTTTTTAGGAAAGTTTGATTCTTAGAGGGTGGAAACTTCTTCAATACTTTATTTAAAGGATGGAAATTTTTGGTGTGATGACCAAATAATTTTATGATAAGCATTTGATATGGTTCATTTTTATTAGTTTTTCATTCGGTCAAGTTTCCACGTTTAGGTGGCAATTCGATTAGTTGCCAACATAAAAAAGTATAGAAGATCTCCTCAGTTTTGGATAGTTGTAATAGGTGATAAAGAGATTCAAGAGGCTCATACAACTATTTTAAATGAAATTTTTGATGATCATGCACTCTCAGTTTCTTCTTCTTTGATATGATAATTGTGTTGTCATCTATTTCTTCTTCTAACTGAAAATCCTTTCCTTTAAAAAAAAAGGATGCGTTAGGAGTAGTAAAGTGTTCGAAGGTGTGGCTTCTTTCTCTTATGCATATGTAATGTATTGGAAGAAGGATGAGGGGGAGGAAATTTTTTGTTGAAGAGATAATCCAAGCTACGTATAAACTCGATTACTTGTTCATATTTAAGTAGCTTTTGTGAGTTTCATATAAGCGGAAGGACATGGACAACAATATGTTCATCTTTCACAAAGTCTTGTAAAGTTTTTAATTCTTCATCCAACAACCTTATTTTTTCTTGTGGGATATGAAAAAAATCATGCACATTGGTTGTAGGTAAGGAAGTAATTGGAAATGGGGCATGCAAGGTATGATCCATGGCGAATGGTGTATCATGAGATGACACAAGTCGTGAACAACGTCTCACAATAATATTGCTAATAGGACACCAAGTTGTAAAGCTCATACAAGATTTACAAACTCAATGTCAACCCAAAATGGGAAGAGGGTAAAATGCAATGTAATGACCTAGAATGCAATATGTAATTGCAATTTTGAAATCACACAATGCACTAACTTTATCAAATGAAGATAAATATGACCAAATTAACGAAATAGAAATTCTGAAAACAAGAATAGAAATATGAAAAGAACAAACGATAATGTAGAAATGAAAGTTTTAATGCCCAAAAAATCAAGAAATGACCCTGATTAGGGACTCATTTTCCCTAGGGAAAATCGGTCCTAGATGAGGCTTTTGAAAAGTGTTTTTATAGATTTCTGAGTTAATTTTAGCGGTTTTTAGATTTTGATATGATACAACAAGTTATAGTGTTAGTTTTTAATGAATTCAATGTTGAGCACAAATATAAAATGTGAAAAAATGACAACCTAGAAAACTTAGTTTGATATGAAATTTTGTTTCATTTTTCAGATGCAAATAAATATGATATAATGCTATGTAAATGATATGAAAAATGACTGATTTTTTTGTACTTTTTAGATTTAAAGAATGCAATGTATGCAATCATAAAACCCTTAAATTAAATGAAAAGTTAAATGCAAACTAGACACCCTAAATGAGACTCAATTCAATGCAAATAAATGCAAATGAATGCAAGATCTAAACCTAAGGTGAAAGAGGACTCCAAAATTAGAAAATGTAATGATCAAACTCTGATTCACCAAAATGAAACATTGGGAAATATAGAGGGGTGAAACGGTTGGTTCACCACAAAGACCTATTTCCCTAATTTCATTCAAGGAAATGAGATCCACACAATGAAATGAAAATCAATCTCAATAAGAGTCAAACCAAGGTGTGAATCTATAAATTTCTCTTTTATGAAAGGATAAGGGTATAACCTAAATAGCACTTTGGGGAGAAAGATTAAGATCATAAAAAAGCTCCAAAATGCTAGCTATAAAATATAAATGAAGGATAGTAATAAAAAATAACAAAAACAATAATAAAAAGGTAGATCTAGAAAGGGAAAACAATGTGTACCTTTCACTAAAATTCACCTTTTGAAGCTCACTAAGGACTCATTCTCCCTATGGTGAATGTGTCCTAGATAGGGTTCTCTGAAATTTGTTTCTAGGTTCTCTTCTACTATGTCCACACTCCCAAATTCCCAATTCTCATGGTCAAACAACTAGAAATAATTCTTGTAGAAGAGTTTTTGTGATATGATAACTTTTCTTGCAATTTTGAAAACTTTTCAACTTTCTTCAAAATTTCTCTTCAAAGGACCTTTCATCTAAAATCTATAATCACACATCAAAGAGAGAAGAATTTTGTTTGTTAGGTGAATAGGGGTTTTCCTTGGTCAAACCTCATTTTGGTAATTAAACCTTGAAATGAAATAGAAAAGCATGAAGGAATGATGAATGGAAAAATCTATGTAACAATTCACCAAACCTTATTTGAACCTTGGATTGTGTAAGGACTTGCTAAGGTAGCATAACAACTTCCTACACTAATCTTGAGAGGAGAATAATGCAAAAATTATACAAATATTTAACAGTTACATAAACTTGAATTGAAATAGACATAAATATCATGCATGCCACAACACAATGATTTATGTGGGGAAAACCCTTTCAATAGAAAAACCCCACAATCCAAAATTCATCCAATATAATATTCATAAATCACAAAGATTACAATATAATTGCAGAGAAAGCTTCTCGTAGGATTATCACCACTCAAAGATCCAAAGGCAACCTGACCAATATTAGAATCTTAGAACACATCACAATACCCAACCGTAATGCAATGCCATCATAAAATAGAGTTTCCTTTTACGGAACACCAAGTTAATAAAATATCGACTACCGAATATGAGACATAATGATGAATAGTCCAAATTTACAATAATAAAATATAAATATAATTTTCCTTTCAAGGGTATTGCCCCCAAGCCCCCACCAAGCTGCACTGCTCCTAGACCCCAGTTGGGGGGATGATCCCCTTGGACCCCTCATGGGGTCCCCAACATGCCCCATCATCATCAGCTGAACATTACATTATGTATCAAAAATACCTTATGTAATTGCAAGGTTTAGACACATTTCCTAAACAAAAATCCCACTTGTTGAAAACCTTACAAGGACAACATAAGGGAGTCATCAAAATCTCTTAATTTCTAGGGGCTAAAAGACCCATAGTGTCTGAACACCATCTAAATTTCTCTATGCTCACAATATTAGTTAAAGAATCAATAAAATTCATGAAAGTCTCTACCTTAACTAGCTTTACCCTACCATATTTGATCATATCTCTAAAAAAATGATACTGTACATCAATGTTCTTGGTATTTGCATGAAATGTTAGGTTCCTGGATAGACATATTACACTCTAAATGTCACAATAAATTGTCACTAAACCTTGTTTTATTCCAATATCTGAACACAACCTCTTAAGCCAAATAGATTCTTTACAAGCATTAGTAGCTTCCATATACTTTTATTTAGTAGTAGACAAAGCAACCATAGCCTAGATCACTTACTCATACAACTAATTGCACTACCATATGAAGTAAACATATAAGCACTGGTAGATATTCTTCTATAAACATCACATGCCAGTTTAAATCCACATAACCATGAATATCAAGCGAAATCTCATCTTCAATCATATTACTATGATAACATAAGGAATAATCTGAGGTGTCGCACAAATATTTGAAGACTCTTTTAATTGCATCCCAATGAACTCTACTAGGATTAGAAATATATTTGGAAAGAACTCCCACTGCTTGGGTAATGTTTGGTCTAGTACAAAATGTAGCATACATCAAACTTCCAACTACACTCCGGTAAGGCACTCTGCTCATGTCTTCCATCTTTGATGGAGATGTTGGGAAATTTGAAATAGATAACTTTGTTCCAACTGAAATAGGGATACACAATGGTCTACAAGCCTGCATATCAAACCTCTATAAAATTAAGTTGACATACTTAATTTGGCCAAGACATAGCTTTTTGTTCACTCAATCTCTTTTAATTTCCATCCCAATAATGTGTTTAGCTGCACCAAGATCTTCCATTTCAAATTTAGCAGGTACTTGAGATTTCAGTTCTAAAATCATACCTTTCCCTCTACTAATAAATAAAATATATCACCAACATATAATGCAATAAATAGGAAATGATCACCACCAATTTTATAATAAACACAATGTTTTGATTTAGAATGCTCAAATCCCAAACTCAACATTTATGTATCAAATTTTTGGTACCACATCCTAGGACTCTATTTAAGCCATACAAAGATTTCTTCAATTTGCAAACCAATTCACTTTTACCTTTCCCCACATAGTGCTTTATCTGTGTCATATAAATATCCTCCTCCAAGTCACGATGAAGGAAAGGTGTTTTCTCATCCATTTGATCAACCTCTAAATCATAAGTAGCAATAATAGAAAGCAAAAATCTAATAGATGTTATTTTTGCATCAGGAGAAAGTATCTCACCATAATCAACACCCCCAAATTGAGAGTAATGTTTTGCAGCCAACCTTAGTTTGTATTTCTCAATTTACTTCCATCTAAACCAATCTTTTCATTGAACACCCATTTGCAACCAGCTAGTTTTCATCCTTTAGGAAATGGTACAAGATCCCATTTATCATTATTTTTCAAAGCTGCCATTTCTTCATCCATAACAATCTTCTAGGATTCTACATCATTCATACCTAATGCCTCTTCTATTGATTTGGGTTCATCCATGTTAGTATTCAAAGAAAAAATACACCTCCAATCATCAAGTGTATACCCTTTAGGTGGTTTTCTATGCCTTGTAGACCTACGAAAAAGCTTCATTGGAGGTTCTTCCTCCTCTTCTAAAGATTCGGAGCTAGATGAGATCTTCTCAACTTCTTGTTTATCCATGGGCCTTGATTCAACTTTCTCATGTGTAGAAGGAAATTAAATCACATATTCCTATTTACTTTGTTCTGGCTGCAATGTAATAGAAGAAGGCTTAGTTTCTCTAAAAATAACACTTCTACTATGTATTACCTTCTGGGCAATAGGATCCCAAAGCTTGTATCCTTTCACACCATAACTGTATCCAATGAATGCACATTTCACAACCTTGTTCTCCAACTTTGTTCATTTCTCCTTTGGCACATGTGCATATGCCTCACAACCAAAAACTCTATGATGTCTTAATGAAGGATTGCGACCCGACCATGCTTCTATAGGAATATTATCAATAAGAGTTGATGTAGGGGGCCTATTAATCAAACAACAAGTAGTGACAATAGATTCGGCCAAAAAACTTTATTCTAGACCAACACAACTCAACATACTCCTAGCCTTCTCCATTAGTGTCTTTTCATTCTTTTTGAAAATCCATTATATTGTGGAGAATATGGAGTTGCATTTTTTCTATAAATACCAAAATCTTTATAGAATCTATGAAAATCATTAGAGAAAAAATCACCACCATGATCAGTCCTGAAACATTTTATTTTTTTTCCAATCTGCAACTCAATCATTGCTTTAAACTATTTAAATCAACTGAAAAATTTAGATTTACTCTTTAGAAAATATACCCATGTCCTTCTACTATAATCATCAATAAAATAAATATAATATGTGGATTTACCAATTAAAGGAACATCTACATGACCAAACACATCAAAATAAATAATATCCAATACACCACAAGATGTATGAGAACTTGAGTAAAACTAAATGTAGTTTTGTTTTCCATATATTCAATGCTCACAAAAATCAAATTCAAGATTACAATTAGACAAACCTTCAATGAGGTTTTTATTTTTCAAGGTCCTTAGATCCTTTTGTCCAATGTGTCCAAGTCTCTAGTGCCATAACATAGTTTTCTCTACAGGTAACTTTGATTCAGAAGAAAGAGCACCCTTGGGTACCAAAATCCATGACCATCTACTGAAGGTGAAACCATCACTTCTTCCAAAGAATTTATTTTCATAGAAGTACTATTGCACTCAACAATGCATGCATCAAGCTTATAAAATGTGCTATGTCTGACACCTCTAGAAATCACCATAACACCTCTGACCGTCTTGCATCTTGCATCAAAAAATACTACCTGCACACCTAAATATATTAGTTTTCTTATAGATAAAAAATTTCGTGCTAAACTAGTGATATGCAACACACCATTAATCCTTTTTATTCTACTATCAAGAAAATTGATTTTAACTTTACCATGACCAACAATGTCGAAATAAGAATTTCATCACCTAAGTACACCTTACCTCCATCAAAGTATACATATTCAAGAAACCGATCTCTATTAAAGTAGATATGGAAAGATACACTCGAGTCAATTAACCATGCATCATTACCTACATGAGTTTCCAAAGCTACAATTAATGCATCACCATCTTCCTTCTTGGACTTAGAATCAAAATCAAATTTCTTCTTTTTCTTCTTTACTTCTTTGCAGTCCTTACGAACATGTCTAGGCTTACCACAGTTCCAAAAAATAACTTTGGACTTTATAGGAGACTTAGATCTCCCCTTGGAATTGGATTTTTCATGCTTATCATTCTTCTTTCCTCTTTCCTTGGGTATCCCACAAACATTTAGGGCCTCCTTGGCATTGATGGACACCTTTCTCCTCATCTCTTAAAAAAGAAAAGAACCCACCACATCTCCAGTCTTTAATATAACAGAAGTACTCCAAATAGCCATAACAAGAGAATCCCACGAATCAGGTAAAGAACAAAACACGATCTAAAATTTCTCTTCCTCATCCATTTTGACACCAAGTGATTCCAATTGAGCAACCAACATATTGAATGCTTCCAAGTGGTTTGTAATTCATCCACCCTCTTCTATTCTCAAGGAATACAATTTTTTCCCCAAGAAAATATTGTTCACTAAAGATTTGGCTTGATACATCTCACCAAGCTTCTTTCAATAGTATTTGTGTAGAGGTATCTTCATGGAAATTGATTAAAACAGAGTCTACCAAGCATAATCTAGTTAGACCCTTGGCTTTACGGTCCATAAAATCATATTGAGCAACGTGAGTAGGATTTGTAGGCCTTGAAACATTCTCACCAACAACATCCCACAAATCTCGATCTATCAACATATCCTCCATCTTCAACTTCCACATTTCAAAATTATTTCCAAAATTTTTATCCACCTCTATTCTTCCTGATGAACTTGCCATTTTAAAATTCTTGCAACAAGATCACAAAGTGTCTTCTATACAAGCTCCCACTCAAATATGGATTATTTCAAAAAACCGAACAACCCACAACTGAAACCAAAGGTGATCAAGCTTTATACCTTAAACAAAAATAGACATAGATATCATGCATACCACAACACAATGATTTATGTGGGGAAAACCCTTTTAGGAGAAAAATCGCACACTCCAAAATTGCCTGATATATTATTCAAAAATCACGAAGATTACAATATACTTGCAGAGCAAGATTCTTGCAGGAGTATCACCACTCAGAGATCCCAAGGAAACACGCCCGCTATTAGAATCTAATAATACATCACAATACCTAGCTGTAATACAATTCGCTTATGAAATAGGGTTACCTTCTAGGGAAAGTCAAGCTAATAAAATATCAGTCGTCAGATATGAGATATAATGATAAATGTTCCAAATTTACAATAATAAAATATAAATAAAATTTTCCTTTTGGGGGTGCTGCTCCCAAGTCCTCTCTAGGGTGCATTTCTCATGGAACCCCACTGGGGGGATGATCCCCCCGGACCTCTCATGGGGGAGGATCCCCCCATGCCCTCCTGTTGTTGTTGTCTGAATATTGCCTTATGTATCAATAATACCTTATGTAATTGCAAGGTTGAGACACATTTTATTAACAAATTGTAGATCTACAACTAGCATGAGTTGGCTTCAATTTATGTGGATCTTGATCATGAAACTTGATTATAAAAAATTCCTTTGAATAGATCTTGAACACTACTTTACCATTTTAGCTCAAAAAATATGCATGATGCAATAAATCTTTGACATAAGAATGAAATCTTGATTGATGCAATAATATTCAATAATTCTACCCTTGAATGACTTGAAATAATCTCGAATTCTATTTATAATTCTCTAGGAATACTTGCATAAAAACTCTAGGAAGCTCTCTTGAAATTCTAGAGGTGAAACATAGTGAAATAACCTCATATTTATAAATGTATCTTAAGATTAATTCCCGAAATTTAAATATCACAAGACAACATTGAATTGTGGATTTAAAACCATAAAAGACCACCAAAAACATAGTTTAAATTTAGGTCCTAGGTGCAAGTGAGGATCCATTCTCTCTATGGTGAATGGGTTCTAGGCCACTTACCTAGGACACACATTGCTCAATGTTAAACATTATGTTATGGCATTTATGAATGCTAGATTTTATCCCTCAAAAAATGTAATTAATTAGGCTTGGATTTGAATGAAAGGGGCCAATTAAGGAAAATTAACCTCAATCAATTAATGAAGCCCTAGATTAGTGTGAAAGTGTAAAGATACAACTTAAAACACCAAAAATAAGGCACAACTAAGTCCATTTTATTATTAATTATTCATTCCCAAATTAAGTGTGAAAAAGGGATACTTTTTCCTATGCTACATTCTCTATACCAAGTGGTTTTAGGTTTTTCTCATCCAAAGGTCTAAATTTTATAAATATTATTACCTTTGTATTTACCAAATGTTTATAGATAATTTCCAAGGGTTATCATAAGAAAGTGAATTATATACTCTTAGATTATTGTTGTTATTTTATTGTGGGAATTGAAATGGTGACTAAATTTTGAACTATTTGAATATTTTTTGACTCGATTACACCATCACCAACCATGTTTTTACTTTTACCGATGAAATTAGGCTTATCAAATTGATTTTATTTGGAAAAGAATTTTATAAGTCATTTAACAAGAAGGTCCTTTATTTGAACTCATTTTTTGATAATATCATCAAATGTGGTTACACAACATACTTACAAATGGAAGTTCATCTCTTGGTTTAATTTAGTGATATTTAGAGATATTAACTAATAGCTTCTCAAGGATGGACTATTGTAATCTACTGCATAAATCTTTTCAACATTGAAGGAATGAAGAAATTATTTCACCATTGTTTTATTTTGTATTGCATAAATTAATCATTGTGAGCTCATTTTCTATATTGTTAGGATTTTTTTTAACAAATTTCTAAACTAGTTCAACAAAGGAGGTGATAGATCCCCTAGGGAGGTGTAGAAGCCACTATAATTATTTCACTCCTAGACTTCATGGGAGTAACTGAAGTATCCATTTATCATAATAAGAAACTTCCTAACAAGAAATAACATTATTTTAACATGTTCTCAAGAATCTCCTTTCCCTTTATATTTTTCAATGTTTTGAAATTTTAAAGTGGAGAGAGAGGTACATTTATCATAATAAGAAACTTCCTAACAAGGAATAACATTATTTTAACATGTTCTCAAGAATCTCCTTTCCCTTTATATTTTTCAATGTTTTGAAATTTTAAAGTGGAGAGAGAGGTACTTGCAAGATAGACTATTCAAAGGGATATGGACATGGATACTCAAATTTATACTTCATACTTTTATTTTGTGATCTTGTTTGTAATTATTGTATTTTTTTTCATTTCTTATCATTCCTACATAAATGATATATGTAGAGATGATTTAGGTGTTTGAGTGGGGTTATTTTTCCTTTTTACTTGGATAGTTTTATGGTTTAATGATCCATATGTTCATAGTTGGATAATTGTTCATTTATAAGTTTTAATTTAAAGTCACTCAAAAGTTTCTTTGAATCTAAGGTGTCATGTTTGATAGTTTTCTTTTCTGATCTTGATAATCTTTGTGGTTTTTTATCAAATACTAGTCTTTTTAACTGACATTAGTATTTTTAGTATAATAATACTAGTTTGAAAGGTATTAGCTGAAGAGGTTTCTTAAGAAATTATTTTTATATTCTTCAAGTATTTTTGCACCTACCTCAAAAAGAATTTTAAGGATATCACTTATATAAACATATATGATTAACTACATAAATTTATCATAACCATATCTTATGTAACTAGAATAATATCACAAAAAATACTAGATTTCCCTGTATGAGAGAGTGATTTGGAAGAATCCATACTCATAAGTAAACCACATCATTCTTAGACAAATGTATACCTCTTAATCTATGCAAATAATTTTAATCTTCTAACTAGGATACACATAAAATAAATTTAACTTCTCTAGTTAATTCAACATAGGATATATTTTATATCATATAAATTGAGTGTAACAATATTCTAAAATTATGATAAACTATTTAATTTGACTATTAAAACTTGTCAATTCAATATGGACAAGAATCAAAACTCTTAATCAAAAAATATCACCAAGTACCAATTTGATAACTCATTATCATGCCAAAATGTTAACCATATAATATCAAACCACTATATCAAATATAGGAAACACTAAAGGATAACAATTTGATAATTATTTCAATATTTTGTAATGGGTACTGGCCCTTCCGATCTTAATCGAATCAAAACAACTTGATAATTATTCAATACTTATAATTATCACATTGATGACTAATACATATAAATATATAATATAACAAGGTTGAACTATTGATTAATATATTGAAAAATAATATTACTAAAGTGTGAACTACAATAAGTGTACTTTATGCACTTGATTACACTAACCTATAAAATTCTCATAAAATTCATTTATAACATTAGTACCCAATTTCGACCCTTAAAAATATCAAGGATTTTTTTTTGAATTAATAAATATTATTAATTTCTACAATCTCTAATTTTATAAGTTCTATAAATTCATCATATATTATCAATTTGGGTGATCCCACAATAGTGGTTTACAATTTTTGGGCAAACTGGACACTGCAATTATTATTTTTAACTAAATCTTCACTTTCAGGCTCTTGTAGCAACTAAACCATGAGGAATTTGAAAATGATGCAAACTAGAGTCTCATCAAATTTTGTGTCTAGATTCTAAAAATATTTTTTTCAATTTTTTTGGAATCAGATTGCACTTTTTTTTCCATCTCCCACGAAAATTGGTTTTTTTTAGAAAACAACATTTTTAAAAAGTGACGCTCACCGTATACAACATAAATTTTTTTGTATGAAGGATAAAATTCTAATTTTTTCAAATTTAGATTTGTAACTACGGTATCTAGCACTTTTATTTGGTCTCATAGTTTTTTATTGAATATTTTTTCCTTAATCAAGTTTCAAATTCAAACCAATTGCAATTCAGACATAGGCGGACTGTATACAACATAACTTTTTCTGTATGAATCAAAATTCAATTTTTTTTTTTTAATGGATCAAGGACATCAATACCCAGCCTTAACATATTTTAAAAAAATTTATTTTGATAATCTACTACTTTTCCACATGTGCAGACCAAATATTTTGATTTTCAGTGAAAAATCTATGTTTAATAAAACTAAAAAATAAAATACATAATAAAAGCAAATCATATTAAAATTATATTCGACGGATAGCTCATTTTGAGGACTATCATTATCTAGTTGGGTTTTTGAATTTTTCTCCATTTTCATTTTCAAATTGAGCTTCAAACGATAATTTTTTACAAAAAAATCATTTTTTTTAGGAGATAGGGGAAAAAGAGTGTTCGGTCAAACCTAGGTTCGACCGAACCTCTTAAAGGGGTTCAGCTGAACCTACTTTAAGGGGTTCAGCCAAACCTAGTCACTTTAAAATAATGAGAAAAATTCATGGGGTTTGGGAAAATGACGGTTTTTTTTAAAAAAAAATCCCTATTAAGGGGGTTCGACCGAACCCTAGTTCGCTCAAACCCCTTTATTTTAATATTTCCGCTCACATGTCAAAGGGGTTCGAGCGAACAATTTGGTTTGGCTGAACCCCTTCACTTTGTGTAGAGGGAAAAAATGACTTTTCCCTTCTTCCACAAAAGTGTTCACCACTTATGTGGATTCACCCATAAACGATATACAAGAGTAACAAAATACATTAAAATCAATAAATATGTTAGATTAACATTTAAGTATTTCTTGCTGCTTGGAAGGGTGCTCTCCTTAAATATGCTAGTAAGCTTCTCCTTCTCAAATATACCCTTCAAAGTTTGGTTGTGTACCTAATGTATTTTCTTTTTATGCCTATTGTGTGGTCAAATAAACTTGAGCAAATCCAACAGAGGATCTTATGGATGGGTATTGAAGAGAGGAGTTGCTTCTCTCTAGTGAATTGGGACACTATGTGCTCTAAAAAATGTTATGTCAACCTAGAATTGAGAAGAACTAGACAAATGAATATGGCCATTATAAATAATATCTCTTGGAAGCTTCTAAAGAACTAGGCATAATGGATCTCTATTCTCAAAGATAAGTATTTGTAGGGTCGGGATTGCCTCTCTCTTATGGACAATGGCGATCTTCCTTCTAGTTCTATTATTTGGAATAATCTCATCAAGTCCAATAATTTTATTTCTTTGGGATCCTCTTGGAAAGTTAGATCTGGTACTTTGGTTTCTTTTTGGGATGATAGATGGCTTCCCTAGTTAGTTCTTGGTATTCATCTAGTTTTGTCTACGATGAAGTTGAATCTTTTTTCTCAGTTGTGGTATAAGTTTTTTGATTAATGTTATCAATCAGATATGCACCCTATGCTAAATTTGCAGAATTTAACTATTTGTTGACACATGGAAACCTTCTTTAGATGTGGGTGATCTGATCAAAGAAGGAATCTCCAAAGTGAGTTGGTTCTCCAGATAATGTATTCTATTCTAAATGATCTTCTGAGGGAAAGAGTTAGAAAGATGATATGGAATTAAACTTATAACTTAAAGTGATTTTTAGAACTTAATGATGAATTTGGTTTTTACCCACAAACAACTCTCAGGAAACAACAATACTTTACAATCCCTCATGAACACTCAACACATAATTGATTTGCATGAAGATTAAAGGTTAAACACAACATGAAACCTATGTTTTATGAACTTTTTGCATCAAGAATTACAATTTTAGGACATAATAAGGATTCTATAAACAAAGATCACAATATAACATCAAACTAAAACTGTAAAGGACACAATAGTTGAGAAATAGGAATGTTGCTTTATTCAACTGAAGAAGTATCAAAAGTCCGAGTATAAATTTCTAATTACCAAAAGTTATCTATTTCAAAATGAGAGGAAGAAAAAATGAATTTGAACTAAGAAAAACCCTAAGTTTCTCTCCTAAAATAAAAGCTCCAAAACTCTAATCCTAGCTCAAGAAGAAAGCTCTGAAAAAATCATCTAAAACTGCTCTATCATGAGTACCTGAAGTGGAAAACTCTCACTCTTTGCATGTCCATGTTGAAAAGCACCTAAAAATAGGTTTGTTTTTCTTTAAAAGCGAAAAAAACACCTTATCTCCTCTCCATCCAACTCAAATCCACCCAAGAAAATTCAATCTCTCTTTTACCTTACAAACTGCTAAAAATAGCAAGAAAGAATAAAACAATTTATAGGATATTGTTTTATCTTCTGCTTTACAAAACATGCAATTTTTCAACCTGATTTATTTTTGCAATTGAAGATTAAAAATATTTGCAAAAATAATACCTTATCTCCCCATTTACACTTTGATTTTTCTTAAAAAATCATAAAAATATAAATAATCTCCATCATTTATTTTAATTGATTTCTATAAAATCAATTGAAAATAAAGTCTAACCTGTATAATTATTACCTAAGGCATAAGTATTGTTCAACATTTATATTTAATTGTTTTCTCTCAAAATCATTTAAAAATAACCTAAGGCACTTAATCACTCTCCATTTTTAATTGTTTTCTCTCATAAGCTTGACCCTACATAAATACCATGAAATAATTTATGAAAACAAGCATAAAGACTTAGGCATACAAAATCAACTAACTTCAAAGGCTCGACCTAGTGGAAGTACCTTCAGCCACATAAAGTATTAAAATCAAATTTCATATTTCTAAAGTTATGCAATCTTCTCCATGGGTTGAATTAGGGCATTTAGAGGATAATACAAAACTCAAAAAAATCCCTAATCCTCATTTCATTTCAGACTTATGACTTTGGGGAAGAAGGCTCTGCTGAGAAAGAATGTCACCACCATGTGAGCTAGGTTTTCAGTTTGAAGCTCTTCATTTTATATCCAAATTGGTCAAATCTCCATGAATGAGCAAGGTGAGTTAGCTTAATTCTTGATTATAGTCTCTTCTTTGTGTTTTGAAAGAAAAAAATATCCATAAGGCCATGGCCATGCATGCCTTATCTCTGATTTCTCTTCATTTTATGTGCTTCCATTCTTCTTGGTTGCCATGTGTGAGCTCGAGCCATGCATTAGAAGCTCCATGAGAGCTTAGCCATGACTTGTATGCTCTTCTACAGTCATGAAATGGTATATTCTCTTTTCTCCATTATTTTCCTATCAAAACAAAAGCTTATAAAAGCTTCTATGCAAAAGAATGATTGATATTTTTAAAATAAATAAGTAATGTAGGCCCATTGTGCAAGCTGCGCTATGTATGCTCTCAATTTGAACTTTTTGTGAGCTCAAAATGCTATCACAACTGTAAAAATGGCTTTCTCCCTCCATGTTTACATTTCCTAACTCAAACCCTCACACGAGTATTTACTATTTGAGAAGAAGAAACGCTCTATGGCAAGGCCATGGCATATTTGTTTTGAGCATTTTGAAATTAATGTATTCTCCATTATCTTGAATTGAAACTCAAAGAGAAAGCTTTGTTTCTAAAGAAGAAAACACATGTTACTTTTTCCCTAAAATTTCCTGTATTTTTCCATATACTGGGCTCGACCTATGATAGCATTATATGCATTTTATATTTTTTGACAATAACCCCGACATGGGTAAGCTGAAATAATGATAAATCTGTATTTTGAGTCAAAACCCCCATGTGGGTATTTGGTATTTTGAAAGAAATTTATTCATATATGTATTTTTATGTCAAAACTCCATGTGGGTTAGTTGTGCAAATGAAAGAAAACTTCTGTATTCTGAAATGAAATCCACATCTTAAGCTGAAGCCATGTATTTTTCTAAAAAGTCCCTTTAAATGAAGTAAGCTTTCTTTCTTTCTTTAAAAAATATCTGTAACAATTGTCTCACCCTACCGTTGTATAAAACACTCATAAACTCCTTATGTTCCTATAGAAAATGATAATTACACTTGTAAATTATGTCTATTTCTTTGGATCTCTTATGCTTATTCATGTATTGAATGATTTGATATGCCCATTGAAAGCTACTTTAGTTTGTTGACTCATAATATGATAAAACTACTTATTCTTTTACCATTGTTGCTAGTCATTTGATATCTGCAATATGTACCAAGATATGTTTATGTTCTCATACATACTATTATAACTATCATTCATTGGCTCATACATACTCTTATACTCTTATGGTATTGGCTCTTTCATTCACTTGTCTAAGGCATATGTTTTCCTCAAAGCTGCTTTATGGCTTTTATTATCCCATTCACTATATGATGACATAACATTGGTTACTCACTTCTAAGTTCAATGTATTACATCAAATACACTCTTATTTATATCATGTTGGGATAATAATGACTCCTTTCATTCACAATCATCATGACACTTTTGGATAAGTTCAAAAATGGTAAAACACCTTTGATAGGAAATAAAACCAACTATTCTATTGCTATTCTGGAACTGAAAGAAACAACACTATTCTCTTTTATAATACTACTCCTGTAGCAATATCCAAACAACATGAAACAAACAACCAATACTTAGTGGTAGCATCTGATGACCTTTTCTTCACTCATCATTATGAGTAACTCTTCTTGTATGATTACTTTTATACTTGTCATCCTCCATTTCATAACTTGAATGCTTCAGAAACATGCATTCTCAACTCAATCTTTCCTGAAATGAAGTCTGCCTATGTGCTTTCATCATTTATTAAAGCCTTGTTGATGAGGCATTATGTATGCTTGTTCGCTATCACCATTATGACATGAAACGCTTGCTGTTCTAGAACAAAATATCATGAAACAACATAAATAAACATGAACAAAACTCATGGAAGCAAAAATGCAATTAATATGGGAATATTTAAAACTTTCTAGTATGAAATTGATGCACCTTAGTTGATTTTGTATGTGAATCTAGCTCACTGTTCAGTGGTAATTTTCATTTCATTGCTTCTCAGAATTGAAAGTTATTAGTGAACAATGTTGTTGATGTTTTGATGACTGAAATTCTATTTTACTCCTTCATGAATGGCTCAAATGAGCATGATACTGTATTTCTTTACTCAACCCAGTTTTATGTTTAATGGGTAGCATGTCAAGATCTACCCTTGTGGGACCCTGTTCTACTCCACATGCTTTTATGTCTTCATAAGAGGATCAACTACATGAATTTTCCTATACCTTCACAAGAAACAAACAATGTTAGCAAAAACAATATATTATTATGTTGTTTCCTTCTTTGCTTCTATCCATCTCCTATTTTCTCAACTGTTTCAATGTATTGTTAGCAAAATTTTACATTATTGTTGGTGGTTCATATAGGGATTTTCATAATAAGAACTCTAACAACCATCTTCTCCTATAGGTTGATCAAAGCTCGAGGATGAAGGATGGTGCACCACTCTTACATCAACCAACAACAACATGCAATGATGATTATGTTCATACTTATGTATTTTCATTTCCTACATCTTCAATAGTGTAGCATGCTCCTTATGATGCATTGTGATAGTTACTTCCACAACTTGTGTGGATTCCTTTAATTTCTCTTCCTTATTTTCATTCTGAAAAGAAATGCATCTCAATGCAAACCTGTACAATTCATTTCTGAATAATGAAATATTGTAATATAAATAAACATTGTTGAAATAAATGAAAGCAATGGCTTATGCTTAAACATTTATGTATTCTATTTGTAGGCATTGAAAATTGGTCTAGGCCTGCGAGTACCACTTTTGACATAATTTTCTAATGCCCATGGTCATGATTAAATAATGTTAATTATTTAATTACTTTCTAAACACATCTTTCCTCTATTAATTAAATAACCTTTTAATTATTTAATTAATTCATTATGAACCTTATTCAACTTTGATTAATTAAATACATCATATTTATTTAATTATGTCGCTAACTAATTAATTCTCTTTCTTAATTAAATAATTTATTATTTAATTAATCCCTTTGTTATATTTCAATTATAATTAAATATTCATTATTTAATTATTCAATTAACCTTTTCAATAGTTAATTAAATAAGTTATTATTTATTTAGTTAAATCTTTCAATTTTGAATGTTGAATTAAATTAACATTTTATTTATAATTAATTTTTTCTGTCACATTCTTCTATCCTCTAGTTATCTAATTATTCACTCACCATCTGACTTGAGATCTATTTAAATCTACCAGTTATCTTTAGATTCGATATCTGATCATCTCTGTGAAAGGACTCTCTGTCACAACCAGACAATTAACTAGTACTGACTCATATGAATGAACATATTTATTAATTAAATATCTTTATTTAATTAATTAATTCATGTGTGAATTCGAATGGATGGTTGTCAAATTTTAACTTTATCATTTTCATTCAAAGTCTAATTCTTCTATTTTCGAAGACTTTCAACTGAGGATTAAATCATTTATTTAATCTTGAACTCGTATTCTTTCTATTTTAGAACAATCTTAACACTAGATTAAATTATTACTCTAATTTAATCTTTATCTTGTAGAATTTTCTAACTCACATTCTAACTAACACATAACTCACATCGCATATCATTCATCAATCTTGATCGTTGATCTCTCTTTCGAATCTGAACTGATCGTTCGAAAACCAACTTTCTATAAATTGACCTGTCATTGTCAGTATTCCTCTCCCAAAATCAATACTTTTGAGAAGAACTTATAATCTTCAATATTTTTCTTAGACAATACATCTAGGCTATGCTTGCATACATACATAAAATCTGAGGGCAAGAATACCAATACAAAAAATTAGAGAAGGACAATTAAGATAATTCAAAGAGGTAGATTGATATTCGGTGAGACTGTTCTAGTTATCATTTCTATTGTTTTAGTTCAGTTTATTCATTCTTTGTTGTTTGATTTAGATTTATGCTTGTTAGATTATATTTAACCATCTTTTTATACAAAAATCCGTTCTATCTACGTCACATTCGGTGAACCCGATGTGAATCACACTTCAAACTTCGCCACTCCTTTCCATTTTTCCATTTTTTATTTTGCAGGTATCATACAACAAAGCACATTTGACTGAAGAAATGACACATTTGAGTTCGCGAACCGCATATGAGAAATCCCATGACGCATCTGACAAAATGAGACACATCTGTGACATTCTACAATGCATTTGACTATCAACGTCATGATGCATCTGTGAGTTGAAACGATGCATCTGCTTGGTAAAACTTTTTCATTTTTTTAAATTTTTTCGCGTTTTTGATTTTTCTTTTTTATTTTCACTAATGTTTTTTTTGTAGCTATGTTTAGGATGATAACATTGTTTTTGTAGGATAAAGTGTAGAAGACTTTGAAAAAACCAAAAAATATTCTTTTCTGCAGGACAAAAGCCGAAGACACCAATAAACTACTAATCAATTGCATGCAGGATTTGTTGACGAAGGCTTTAAATTTTTTTAAAAATAACTTTTGTGTTTGGTAGGTTAAATAATTATCATTTGGATTAAAATTTACCAGTGTTTTCTTTGTCTGTTGCAAAAGCACATTTTGTAACCCTTTACAATTCTGTATATCGAAGTACCCTCTCCCCTTGCACATTCGTGTGATCTTGGGTGTAAGAGAAACAATTACTAACTCTAGAACTTGAGCCTGTCTTGGTGGAAAAAAGTACTCACCCCAAGATGACTCAGTCCGGTAACACGCTTTAGCCAATGACTACCACCTGATATATAAAAGTAGATTTTTGGGGGAAACCCCAGAAATCACACTCACTATTTTGACAAGAAGGGCATAAATGGTCTCTCATCGTACTAGATGGTGCCCAACAAACAAAATGCCCTTACTAAAAACCATGTTGTAGTTTTTCCAAAATATTATCTATTTGCTGGTGCAACAGGTTCAGACCTGTGAAGTCATCTTACATTCTTACGGTTCATGTGTTGAGATGAGATGCATGCCATGGGAGTTTCATGGGTACAGTAGCTTGGCTGCCCCATATAAGTGAGTGCAGTGGAGGGGAGCCAATGGGGTCAAGCTACTATTCATCCACCTTGAATATGTGTAGTTGGATTTATCCAAGTAAGAACTCAGTAAATACTGTCCAACACAACCTAGGTTGGAATTGTCTTATGGTTTTAATAGATTCAACACATCAAACTAAAAACACTTTGTATTCTGTGATTGTTTTTTGCTGTATTCGTCAAAAAATTGATCATTAAACTGAGTCAGTCATAACATTATCTTCAGAAAACCACAACTATCAAACAAAGTCACAACTGTCATATTTTGAACAACATGTGTCTTAGAGAGTCGCAACTGTTCAAATAAACAACGCATGTGTCTGTCAACAAATTCAGTTTCACAGAGTTTACTTTTTGAGCCGCAATTTTCATATTTCAGGCCGCATGTGTATTTGTGAGCGGTAATTGTCAAACAAAAAACTGCAAGTGTCTATCAACAGGTTTAGTTTCACAAAGTTCCTATTTCCAAGTCAGATCTGATTTGTGAGTCACCTCTGCCATTAAGTAAACCGCATCTATCACAAAGTCGCAATTTCTTGTCAAAATTTGAAACCTAGTTTGGTCAATTCACCACATCTGAAACCTGAAACACATCTATCAAAAATAGCAACATATCTGAAAGGTGAGCCACAATTGACTGTAAAAGGAGAAATTCAAAAATTATAAACTTAGTCTGAAAACTAAATTGTCTTTTTTCGCTTCTGTTTCTTTTGATCAACCTTGGATAGAAACTAGAAAAAAATGCTCAAAATCCTTGCATTATTAGGTGTCATTTACGTCCTAGTCATAGTCATCCTAAGTTGAAAACTTTTAGAAAACCCATAGGAAGTTGCATATCATAGAATATAATAACTTTTCATGTCATTGGATACATTCATGCTCCAAGTTGTCATTATCATTGAACCTAGTCACTATTATCCTATTAGTGAATCTTTCCAGCTCAACAACCTAGTTTGGGAAATTCACCTTGTTAGTTGTCTTTGTCCTACAATTAGGTTCCTTGGTAAGGTTAGATCATTGCTTGGATTTATTCCATAGGTGGTAGGTTATACCCATCTTAGAATCATTTACCTTCATAGTCTACTTGAGATTTTTCATATTGTCCGTCCTAAGATACATCATTTTAGAAATCTTTAGTGTTAGTGTTTCTTAGATCAGATTGAACAATACAAGTAATTAAATAATTGCAACACATAAGACAATGAACACACAAAGATACCTTGGGAAAACCCTCCTCTTGAGGGAGAAAAACCCAGCAAATGATTCTCTTATATAAGGTAACACAAGAGCAAAAATTTGCTTACAACACAGGCCCAACAATGGCCAATAGAGAGTCACAATGAATTTGCACTTTTCCTTAAAGCACAAGATACAAATGAATCTGCTCTTTCTTGAAATCGGACTGCTATAACAAATGCGAATTCTACTCTTCAATGATATATGCGAACTTGCTTGATAAAATCAAATTGCCTTTTACAATGATAATGACCTTGTACTTATACATCATAGGTGCCTGTTCATTTAGGTCGGCCTTTCTTGAAAATATAACTTTAGGTCGGCTCAAATTAAGACAAGGATAGGCAATCCATAAAGGGTCGGCCCTTTAGAAAATATATTGTTTTGATATAAATTAAATAGCTGAGAGGCTATCCATTTAATTTATCTTTCCTTGGGAAGTGCATACTGAAGCTATCATAATCATCAATACTCCCTCTCAGCTAGGGATGAACTTCCATCTGCACAAGACACATCATATTAGAATAGAAAACAAAATAGAATATCACCTCAATGTGATATTAACCATTATGGCTACTTCCATAGATGGTATAAATGAAATCATCATGGATTCCCTCACGTGATGTTGTCATGGAGTCACACACATGACATCCACCATAGCTCTCCTAGAGGGTGGAAACAAGGGCTTTCACCTCAAATCTCTCTCATCAAAGAAGTGCATTATCAAGGGCTTACACCTCAACTCTCTCTCAATAGAGAATTGCATTATCAAGGGCTTACACCTCAACTCTCTCTCAACAGAGAATTGCATTATCAAGGGCTTGCACCTCAACTCTCTCTCAACAGAGAATTGCATTATCAATCAAGGATCACTAATTACTGAGACTCTTTCTCAGTCAAGGCTGCATTCTCCACCATACCAAGTTTCTCTTAGAAGTACACAAACTTAATCCTGGCGAGAGGCTTGGTGAGAATGTTTGCCATTTGCTCTTCAGTGTTGATATACCTCAACTATATAGCTTTCCTTAGCACCATATCTCTAATATAGTGGTACTTGATCTCAACATGTTTTGTTCTGTCATGAAACACAGGATTGACAGAAAGCTTCACACAACTTTGATTATCACAGTGTATAATAGTAGGCTCCATTGATTGTCCAAACAATCCTGCATTGAGCTTATGGAGCCACACTGCCTCACGAGCTGCCACACAAGCTGCTATATACTCTACTTCAGTTGTACTCAAGGCCACTGAAGACTGTTTCCAGCTGCACTAGGAGAACATAGCAATCTCTAAACTGAAACAACAACCAGAGGTACTCTTCTGATCTGAGACACATCCCGCCCAATCAGAATTAGTAAAACCATGCAACTCCAAATTCACATCTGAAGAATATCTCAACCCATATCCAATTGTGCCAAATAAATATCTCAGGATATGTTTAGCTGCTACAAGATGTATTTGCTTTGGTTCACACATAAACTGGCTAAGTGCACTCACTGCATAGTAGATATTAGGTCTAGTGTTAACTAGATACATCAATGAGCCAATCAACTGTCTATACATCGTAGAATCCACTGGTTCTAAACTAGCTGCAACCTCTTTTAACTTATCTAGATTAGTCTCCATGGGAGTGGACATAGGTTTGCAGTCAATCATACCAAACCTTTTGAGAATGTCAACAGTATGCTTGCCTTGACTTAGAATCATCTCATCTGGCTTTTTCCAAACTTCTAAGCCAAGAAAGTAATGCATAAGACCTAGATTCTTCATCTCAAACTCTGAAGCTAATTCCTTCTTGTATTTTAGAATTAGATTTCTTCACCAGTAATGATCAAGTCATCAACATATAAAACCAAAATCAATGCTTCACCATTTACTACCTTGAAGTAAAGGTTAGAATCTGCATCATTCTTTGAGAAACCCAGACTTGAAAGATACTGATCAATTCTTTCATACCAAGCACGAGGAGCTTGTTTAAGACCATACAAGGCCTTCTTCAACTTGCAAACATGAGACTCATTCCCATGTATCTCAAATCCTTCTGGTTGCTCAATGTAAACCTCTTCTTCTATTACACCATTCATAAAGGCTATCTTTACATCCATTTGGTGAATCTTCCATCCTCTAGATGCAGTAATGGCAATGATGGTTCTGATAGACGTGTATCGAGCCACAAGAGAAAAAGTTTCTTCATAGTCAACTCCCTCTTTTTGTGAGAACCCTCTAGCCACAAATCTAGCTTTGTGCTTCTCGATGCTCCAATCAGCTGCATGCTTGATCTTGAAGAGCCACTTAGAAGACACCACAAATTTGCCTTTGGGTCTAGGAACTATATCCCAAACATCGTTCTTAAGGATGGACTGATATTCCTCAGACATGGCATCTTTCCATACTTATTGACTAGAGGCTTCTTCAACACTTGAAGGCTCTGGCTCAATAATCCGACTCATCAAGGTGACATAACTAGAGAACTTGTGAGGTCTCTTGCTTTCTCTGAAAGCTCCTCTTGGAGCTGCAAAACTTTCTACTTCCTGCATTGTCCTATGAGCCCAAAGAGGTCTTTTCTTTCCAATCACAATGTCTAGAGGCCCATCAGTAGGATCCAAAGGCTCAGCTGGATCAATATCTTCTTTCGGTTCTTTATCCTCCTTCAGATTCTCTGGAATATGGTCAACTTCCATATCTTGAGGAGGTTCTTCTTCATCAATCTCCATAGGAGTGCCTTTGGACCTTCTATAAGCAACATCTTCCTCAAATGTGACATCTCTACTAATCTCAATAGACTTCTGTCCTGGAATGTATATCCTGTAAGCTTTTGATGTTTCACTGTAGCCTACAAGAATTCCTTTCTTCCCAGAAGGTTCTAGCTTTGTTCTCTTTTCCTTTGGAATATGAACATAGACTGGACAACCAAAGATCCTCAAATGACTAACTTCAGGTTTCACGCCTAAGAATGCTTCTTCAGGAGTTTTATTCTCTAAGATCCTGTGGGGACTCCTGTTTTGAACATAGATGGCTGTTCTTGATGCTTCAGCCCAAAGAGAGATTTGTAAGTCTCGATCATGGATCATAGCTTTCACTGCTTCCACAATAGACCTATTCTTCCTTTCAGCAATACCATTTTGTTGTGGATTATAGGGAACACTGAACTCCCTCTTAATCCCTGCTTCAATACAAAAGTCACGAAATGTGCCAGAAGTGTATTCTCCACCATTATCAAATCTCAATACCTTGATCCTTTTCCTAGATAGATTTTCAATCTGTGCTTTGAATTCTCTGGATCTTTCTGATACTTCTTTCGATTCTTTAGATCTCAATAAATAAAACCAAGTCTTTCTAGAGTAATCATCAATGAAAATAATATAATACAAGAAACCACTAGATGATGCAATAGAAATTGGACCACACAAATCATAATGAATGAGATCAAGAATACATTTAGATCTACTTTCACTGGAATGAAATGTACCTTTTGTGTTCTTGCCTATGGCACATCCCTTGCATGTACCCTCATGTTCTTGAACGAATTTCGGAAGACCGGTGACCATCTTCTCCATGATAGGTAGAGCATGAAAGTGAATGTGAACCAATCTTCGATGCTGGTACTGTTATGCACAAGCACTTGAAGAGGATGAGTGCATAGCCTATAAAGAAATTCATGTCTAACTCCAATCACTTGAGTAGTTTTGAAGCTGGAGTTCTTTTCCCATATAAGAACTTTTCCTTTAGAGAAGGCAACTTGATAACCCTTGTCTTCTAATGCTGAAATCAAAACAAGGTTCCTCTTTATCCTTGGCATGAACAGTACATCATTCAACTCCAAAGAAATCCCAAAATCCAAGTGAAGAGAGGAATTTCCAGTCCCTTTTATAGAATATCTAGCATCATCTCCAATAACAACTTGATCACTAGAGTTGCTTTCCACTAAGTTTGAAAGGTGACCCCTGAAACCAGTGATGTGCCTAGAAGCACCACTATCGATCAGCCAAGTGTTGGAGTCAGTAGAAACATTGCTAGACAAGGCTGAATAAAATAGATAATCATTGGAGTCCTTTTGTGGAGTGACTTCTTCAACATCTGTAGAGGCAACTTGATGCTTAGGTCATTGAGGACAAACCCTCGCAAAATGACCATACTTATCACAATGAAAACATTGAATCTTGGACATGTATCGTTTCCTTTTGAAGGTAGGAGCATCATCATTTCCATCTTCTCGATTCCTCTTGAAGAATCCTTTCGTAAAGCCTTTTCCTTTGTTTGATGAATGAGAGGAAAGAACTTGTAAGTCTTCATTCTTTGAACTTTGACCAATTCCCCTTGTTGTTAGTCTTGACTCCTCTTGAATGCAGTCAATCCTTAATCGATCAAACTTGGGAAGTTTAGATCTTCCATTGATTCCTTGAATGAACGCCTCCCATGAAAGCGAAAGACCATTGAGAGCAAGCATAGTCAGGTCTTTATCATCAATCATGTGACCAATAGTGGAGAGCTGATCTTTTATCTCTGAAATCCTCATGAAGTATGTAATAACAGATTCTCCTTTTGTCATTTTCACATGATGAAGTTCTTGCTTCAGTGCAAGGGCTCGACTAGTGTTGTTGATTTCGTACATCTCTTCCAAGGTTGCAAACATCTCTCTTGCTATATCCAACTTGAAGACAATCTGTACAATATGATCCTTGATGGAATCAACCAATGCTTTCTTTGCCCTAGTGTCTTTCTTCCTCCATTGCAGCTTCTGTTCTTCCTCCTCAGGTTCGAGAACTTTTGTTTTCACAAACTCAGCCAAATCATTCTCCTCTAATGTTAGCATGATCCTAAACCTCCATGATGTGTAGTTCGAGATCCCTTTGAGTCTATCCTCGATTTTCAGACCGTTCACCATCTTGAGAAAAATTAGAAGGTAGACTAAAAAAATAATGAGAGTTGCAAACTAACAGATCTGAATCTGATCACGATCTTTTTCACACCCGCTCTGATACCATGTTAGTGTTTCTTAGATCAGATTGAACAATACAAGTAATTAAATAATTGCAACACATAAGACAATGAACACACAAAGATACCATGGGAAAACCCTCCTCTTGAGGGAGAAAAACCCAACAAATGATTCTCTTATATAAGGTAACACAAGAGCAGAAATCTGCTTACAACACAGGCCCAACAATGGCCAATAGAGAGTCACAATGAATTTGCACTTTTTCGTAAAGCACAAGATACAAATGAATCTACTCTTTCTTGAAATTGGACTGCTATAACAAATGCGAATTCTGCTCTTCAATGATATATGCGAACTTGCTTGATAAAATCGAATTGCCTTTTACAATGATAATGACCTTGTACTTATACATCATAGGAACCTCTTCATTTAGGTCGGCCTTTCTTGAAAATATAAAAACAAAAAAATATAACTTTAGGTCAGCTCAAATTAAGACAAGGATAGGCGATCCATAAAGGGTCGGCCCTTTAGCAAATATATTGTTTAATATAAATTAAATAGCTGAGAGGCTATCCATTTAATTTATCTTTCCTTGGGAAGTGCAGACCGAAGCTATCATAATCATCAAAATTTAGCAACATCCTTTATTTTTAGAAAATCTAAAAAAAAAACATAGAAATAGGACATATCAGTTTTTAGACATAGTTTGCATTACCCCATTTTGAGCAACTTTTCATGGTTGAAACAAGGTCTAAGAAGAAACATAAATCAATGTCGGAACCTAACGAATTTTTCAATCCTTTCGGAAAACAACCATTAGGGAAAGAGAGACCACACAAAACTTTGCTTGAAAAACATGTCACTAGAGACACACATGGACAATTTTATGTTGAATCTACATAGATGCCACCATACAAGATCTTAATTTTGCATCCTTTATGGATGAGTGTTTGGAAAATGATCCCCAATAATATCTAGCAAAGTTGCTAGTAGAAGGTGCCACACTACCATTAGAATTTGATATTCACACTTTGAAAACACCATCTACTAAACCAACGCAAACCATGACATCAAGTGTGTCTATTCCTTAAATTACTGCAGCAATACCAACTGGCATACCTACTCAAATATCATCAATTGTAAGCACAATCCATTTCAACATAACACAAGGTTTACAATTTACTGTGGGAGTAACTTCATCAAACCCCTTTGGCACAAACACTACTGTTAAGAGATCCAAAGTAGGCATGAATATTCCTATACCAAATCAAAACATTAAGACAGGAAAAATTCCTATACCAAATTAGAACAGTCAGACATAAAATATTCCTATAAAGAATCAAAACATTCAAACAAGATATATACCCTCACCAAATCATAATCCATCACAAAACATAGAATTTCAGAACACCTACATTGATCCAAACAATGCAAAAAACATGTCCTTGACACAAGTAGATGTTCTCCAAAATCAAATGCAAATGCTTCAACAACAGATGGACAACATGACTATGTTAGGAAAATGAACTATCTCAGCGCAAGATTTATGTCCATGTCCTTTTGACAAAGCGCTATACATGACAGTCTTCCCCCATGGATATATTACACCAAATTTTCCCAAGTATAATGGGAGGAGGAATCCTTTAGAAAACATTAGAGAATTCTCTACAACATGCATGGACATATTATATGATGCACATACTTGATGAGACTATTTCTGTGAACCCTTGTTGGGATAACACTAGAATGGTTCTCTAAATTACCACATGGAATACAATCTTGGGGTGAATTAGCTAAGAAGTTTGTCGAACACTTTTACTTTAACATAGACAATGAAATAACTATATCTACCTTGTGTTACACCACGCATGGAAAAGGTGAAACTTTCACCACTTTCTTCCAAAGATGGAGAAGTTTAGCTAGTACATGTCCAGTTGAAATACTAGAAAAATAAAAAGTCACGATATTCCTTGAAACTATTAATCCAAAACTGAGAAGTGAATTAAGGGTACATTATTGTACTTCATTCCTAGACTTGGTACAAAAGGGCATCATTCTTGAAAAAGGCCTTATTGACAAAGGAGAAATTAAAGTACCAGGCAGAAACCCAGTTGTTCAACATCAAAATGCTCCCAATGATAGAAACAAGTTCTGGTCTAGAAACAAAAATGTTACCAATGACGGTATTGTTGATGCTAAGACCATACATGCGGGACCGATCATCACACTTAGAGGTTACAACCCCAATCAAGACATGATGATAATCCAGATCAAACATAAATTTTTATCCAAAATTCACAACAACAACGACCACAAAGGAGATTTCCTAAACATGAATTTACCCCTTTGGGGCAACCAATCGAGATAATTTTCAAGGAGCTGATTAAACATGATCTACTAAAACCATTAGAACCAAGGATGTATGATCATGGATAGTTTAAACCCTTATGGTAGGATGATAACGCCTATTGCGAATACCATCAAACAAAAGGACACAACCTACAACAATGTTGACAACTGAAGAATATCATACAAGAATTTTTTGAAGACGAAACCATAGAGGTCAATGGGCATAAACATACCAAGAACAATGATTATAAGGTCTTCATAGACCCATTACATGACCATGCTAAAGGAAAAGCCTCCAGTTTGAGAACTAAGAATACTACATCATCCAATTATGCAAATACCAAGTATGACTATGGAAAAGGTACGATCATAAATCACCTCTGAGCTGCAAATGAAAATGTCCATACCATCACCATTAAGAACCATCCTGAATGTGCTGTAAATACATGTGGAACTAAGATAACTCCTCTAGGTCCTTCTTCTGAGCCACCTACACAGTCTTCCAAGTCTAAGTACAATCTGTTTGATCAATTGAGCAAGACCCCAACACATATATCCATTTTGGAACTGTTGACTTTATCACCTAATCATCGAGCCATTCTCGACAAAGCCTTACAAAGCACAAATATTCCTACCAAATTAGATGTAAATAGTTTCAAAGAAATGGTAGGATACTTAACCAAATCCCATCATGCCACATTTTCTCAACATGATTATTCAATAGAAAAGACTGATCATAATGACCCATTACATCTTGAAGTCCTAGTCCATCAAACCAAATTCAGATGAGTCTTGGTAGATGGAGGAGTAGGTTTGAACCTATGTACCCTAAAATTGGTTAAGGCATTAGGATTCTTAGAAGCATGCGTAGACACCTCTAAGAGTGTAGTCATCAAGGATTACGATGATGAGGAAAGATCATCCAAAGGATTTGTCACACTCCCTATCAAAATTGGCCCAGTAGTTATGAACACCAACTTCCAAGTCTTAGATCTCACCCTTCCATACAACCTTTTGTTAGGTAGACCTTGGATACATGCAATGAAAGCCGCACCTTCCACATATCACCAGTGTATTAAATTCTCATATAATGGCACTAAGATCACAATTGATGGTGATCTAGATCCTTTTCAATATTGTACAAGCCTAAGGGAAATTCAACAATGACAAGTGCCAGTTAATCAAGAAGCTTCATCATCCACTTTATCCCTATATGCTGATCCATCACATCTTACCAAGTCCATTTCATTCAAACCACCATCATCCACTCCCAAGGTTGAGATCCAAGACAAGAGCTGTGGAGAATATCACATGAAGGAATCCTATTATGTTTGTTGGTTCCACCTAAGGCATATGGTCTACCCATGGCAGATAGGAGACAATCTATAGTCACATTTCATGTTCCCCCTACAATGACATTGACCAAATGGGGAGAGTTAAGAGAAGAAATTGTGGACCAAGGTGATATTACCTCCTAGTTGTACTAGGACGACAAGGAATACCCCTCACTGTCTATTCAAATAGCCAAGGATCAATATGGAAAAGGCTTTAAGATAATGCAAAGCAAAGGCTATGACGAACATAGTTGGTTAGGACTACATCAAAATAGAAGGACTGAACTGATCATTATCTCACCACGACCTAAAGGCCTAGGGCTAGGGTTTCAACTACTTAGAATTGGATTTCCTAGTACTTCATCACCATTTCAAGAGGAAGTGAGTGCTTATGAAGACATCAAGATATCTCATGAACCACTTCCCCTAGTTCATGATAAATCCCCCAATTCAAGCGACTATGAATGGGATTCCCTTTCCTCTACCAGCACCATGAACCTAGATAATCTATTTGAAGAACTCAACCAAATGATAAAACCCATATCAAATCCATCTAGCCCTCGTAATGAAAAACCATTGACTAGAGAAGAATGGCTTAAGCATTATTATTGGGAAACCCTTGATCCTGCATCTTGGGCACCTGAAGAACCATCTTCGAACAAGGAGTTAGTCCAAAAATTCTGTGACCATGTCAACTAATCTATATTCACCTTGTCAGCTTCCATATTTGATAGCTCTGATGATGACATGCCTCTCATATACCCCCAACTTACCAACTAGGATCAACAAGGTACACCCATCCTAGATATATTTGAGAATGGCAAAAAAATAGCTGAGTTCATGGGACTTCGAGAAGGCATACCAAGAGGGGATCATAAAGCTAGTTTTACCATAGACTTGGATGAGAAAGCATATTCTGGGGAGTCTATTTACACCTCTAGTCACAAAAATGAAAACAAAAAGAAAAATAATGAAAATGAGCAAAATGACGAGTCCCTAGGTGAAAATTGAAAGGCGCCTTTGGATGAATAAATAGTAAAAATAAAGGACGTATCCAAGGGAAAAAACCTCTCTAAGGCACCCAAGGACAAAGGTTTGAATATTCTCCTCGTTGTTCAGGAAAATTCACCGATGTTAGTAGAGGAGTCTGTTGAAGTCAACATAAACAAAAAAGAAAACCCTCGGGTAATATACTTTGCAACCTCTTTGAAAAAGATAGAACAACAAGAGTTTTGAGACTTCTTCACTTAGAGATAAATAAAATTTGCATGGTCATATGGTGACATGCCTGGGCTGGATCCAGACCTTATATTGCATCATCTACCATTACAACTAGGTATTAAGCCCGTCAAACAGAAGTTAAGGAAAATGCATCCACAAATTGCTCTACTAGTCAAAGCAGAACTTAAGAAACTATTGGATGTCAAATTCAAAAGATCTATAGACTATGCAGACTAGATTTCAAATTTTGTGCCAGTGACTAAACCAACTAGGGGCATTCACATTTGTACAGACTTTAGAGACATCAACAATGAATGTCCTAGGGATGACTTCCCCTTCCCAAACATTGACATGATAGTGGACCTCACAATAGGATACAAGATGCTATCCCTCATGGATGGTTTCTTTGGGTATAACCAAATGAAAATCATAGCTAAAGACCAACACAAGACAACTTTCACATATCCATGGGGAACATACTATTGGAATGTTACGCCTTTTGGGCTTAAGAATGCAGGAGCTACGTATCAACGTGCAATGATGACTATTTTCCATGACTTTGTACATAATCTCATAGATGATTATATCGATGATATTATAGAAAAATCAGTAACAAGGGAAGATCATTTGAAAGTTCTAGAAAAGATATTCTAGAGGCTAGAAAATTAATACGTCAGACTAAACCTAAAGAAATGTGTCTTTGGAGTGAAATCAGGGAAAGTTCTAGGATATATCATTTCTAGAAGAAGCATTGAAGTAGATCTAGATAAGGTAAAATCTATTGTAGAAATGCCTCCTCCAGTCAGCATTGGTCACCTAAGAACACTATAGGGAAGATTACAGTCTATTAGGCACTTCATTATACAACTAGCAGACAAAATACATCCATTTCAACATTTGCTCAAGAAAGCAGTACCATTTGTGTGGACACCTAAATGTCAGGAAGCTTTCCAATAGATCAAGAATTATCTACTCACTCCACCTATGTTAATACCACCTACAAATGGAAAACCGTTGATACTATACATTTCAGCAACTCAATCAGCATTAGGCGCTCTTCTCGCACAAAATGATGGTCAAGGTCATGAAAGGGAAGTGTAATACATTAGTTGTACCTTGGTGGGATATGAATTAAATTACAATAACTTAGAATGTTCCTATCTTGCGGTAGTCTTTGCTACTCAAAAACTTCGGCACTATATGCTAAACCGCCAAACCATGCTGGTCGCAAAGATTGATCCCCTCAAATATCTCCTAAGTAAAGCAGCATTAACAGGCCAATTGGCTTAATGGGTGATGATACATATTGAATATGACGTCAAATATGTGGAGAGGAAAGCTATAAAATGACAAGTAATTGTAGATTAGTTAGCGAATGCACCCATGAAGGAAGACCATCCTTTAGTGGTAGATTTTCTTGACGAGTTTATCTTCAAAGTTGACACTAGAACCAAATGGAAATTATACTTTGACGGGTCACATACTAATCATGGTTCAGGAGCAGGCATGGGCAGGTGCATGGAAATGGGTAGCAATTTTGTGGAAACCTTTCAAAAAACTTTTGAAAAGAAATAATGTGAGAGCATTATTGCTTGTTAAAAGGAAAAAAAATAGTGAAAACGTGTCATTGTTATTTTGACTATTTTTTTCTTATAGCCGTGGCCAAAACCCCCATACTTATGCACTCGCGTTCTAGGAGGAGAAATTCAACAAATTTTTTCACCAACAATTTCTATTTCTTCGCAACGATGGCGCCACGACGACGAGATGTGAGAGGTAAGGATTTTGTGGTTTTTGTTTTGAATTATTTAGTTTTAGGTTGAATTTGATATATATTTGTTTGAATTTTTATGAGATGCAAATCAACCTGCAAACCCTCAAGATCCTCAATAGGAAGACCAACCAAATCCTCAAGATCAAAATCAACCACAACAACAACCTCCTCCACCAATCACTCAACCCCCTCCTGACACTCAACAAAATTTAATGAGTGAAATTGAGAACAACAAAAAACAAATTGAGGATTTGATCAGTAGGTTGAGTGATCCAAATGGTTCAGCCACAGAAAGAATGACCCTAGAAAATTCATTGAAAAATATGTAAAAAAATGTAGATTCAATTAGCAAACAAATAACTGGATGGCAAGATAGGAGGCAGGTGGCTAGAGATTATTATGCAAATAAACTATCATACAAAGATGTAAAGGATTTAAAAATTACAAAAGGTGATTTGTGCTCATTATTCACAAACCCACACACAAATCAAAATATTACCCTCAATGCAAAGAGGTTTCCTATCCATTGGTGCCACCACCAACATATTAGGGACTAGTTTTATGATAGGTGGTACATGGTCTTTGATTACCCATCATGCAACAATTGTGAGGTCCCGCAATATTTCCTTAGGAAACTATACAATGAGTTCATATTGAACAAAATCCCAAATTATTTTGATATGAGGGATTTCCAGGGGAGAGGTGGGGGGTTAGCTCAGGATAGACTCAATGCATAGCCAAATCCTACATGGCTAGGTAGACAAGCTCTCGCTAGGCCACCTCATGAGCATGTTGTTATGCCTTCCATTGTGAAGGAAAGTGCTAAAGTAGAGACATTGCAGGGGATCAACATTTTGACCCAGAGTGTCATCCATCATACTAGCCCTATTCTACAACACCATCCAGGGGAGTCTTCGAGTGGTGGCCGTGAAACACATGTGTGCCAATCTTGCGGGGCTACTTGTTTATATGATCCCACTAACACTGAACAGACTGGTACGTAGGATCCGTCTATAACTATGGAGATGGAGAGGGTAGCTGAAATTTTGCATGAGGCATATGGAATTGATAGTCAGGTAAAAGTTAGTGCATGTTCATTGAATTTAATTTATTAAATTTTGATTTTGAAATGAAAGATTAACTAAAAATGTTTTATGATTTTAATAAAATTACAGGGTCATAGTGTTGAGACTGGATACACTGGTCACCCACCAACTTATTTTTGTAGTACACCTATTGCTAGGGTATGTAACTAGTAAACAATTATAAATTTATTGCATTTAATAACATTGTTTTACGAATGGTAATTTAATATGCCATTTTGGATGTCGAACAAACTAATATTGGAGGTTTTGATGGAACACTTCCTAGTGGTGGTGGATTTACTCAAACCTACATGGAGGTAATAGAATAAAGAGTTTAACTAATGAATCAAGTACTTAATAGATTTGTGTAGTTTATATGCACATTGTTGATTACATTAAATAATTTATTGTTTTATTTTCAGATGATGGAAGCCGAAAAACCTACGAATGTGATGAAGGAAATGGATATTGGTGTCTCATATGCTATACAATCCTCGATGGCTCTACTAGGAGAGGTATGAGGAAAATTAGTAAATTTCAATTTACATTTGTTGTTATAGATGTTAGTTAGTGAAAAATAAAACAATTATTGATTCACATTGTTTAATTTCAATTTGTATGGTTTATACAGTGCTTGAGCATGCCTGAGCATGGGCGTGAGAATATTTCCCCCATGGAGAGAGATCATGAGATGGCGGTAAGTGATTATTTTGTCAAATATATCATTATTTATAATGTAATTTCTATATATTCATGTCTTTACTTCTGATTGTAATAGTTAAAAATTCACCATGAACTAAACACTAGGAGGAGCAGCAGGAGCACTCCTCAAGCACAACAAAAATGAGTGACAAACCTATCGCCATCCGATTGAAAATGAAAGGGAAATAATTTATTTATAGGGCATGAAGAGCAATGACTTTTGATTCCAGAGCCCTTTGTTGTATGCCTACATGGTAGTTTTGTACATATTTTTATTGGACATATTTGACATTGTATGCCTATATGGGATTCTCGTAAGCCTATATGGCTATTTTGTACATATATTTCATACTTATACTGACATATATTGATGTATGCCTACATGGCTATTTGGTTAATACAAATATTTTTTATCAATGCCTGTCCATATTTGCATTCTAAATTGATGGTTCAATAGATATGAGTTACATGTATTCAAGTGTATACTTTGCAACTTATGTGTATACTTTGTGACTTACGTGTGTTCAAATGTATACTTTGTGGCTTACGTGTTTTCATACATATACCTCATTTTCGTGCATATAATTTGTATTAATTTGTGTATACTATGTATTCATGTGTATACTTTTTGAGGGTTATGTGTTTTTTAGTACTTGTGCTTCCCTTATTGACATGTACATGCTTGAATTATTCATGTGTATAATTATTAATTGGTTAGCCGTAGCATTGAACATTGTTGTCCTTCATGATTTGTCTTAATATTAATTGAGTGATGCTAAATAACTTTATCTAAAAGAAAAAAACACGTTTACAATTGAAATTACATGAAATGATTCATAACAAGATTCTAATATGTTCTTTATCTAAAAGATGGAGGTCGTACCAAGTACGGGATCAACAAGTTTGTATCAAAAATCTAAAAAATAGAGAACAGTGCGAACAATTCTTATTAGATATTTTCCAAAAGTTCATCAACAAACTCCATTTGAGCCTCTCAAGGATTTACATAGTGTTTTACACCCTTCTCTAACTGATCCATGCCCTCAACTAACTAAAAATCAACTTTCAAAACAAGTAATTGTTGCATTTCAAATTTGTTGCTTTAAGCAACTTACAAATTTGCAACTTTAGACTCCTCCAACCTAATGAGTACATCTAATGACCTCTAAACCCACACAAATGGTGTAAAAATAACCTTATTACATCGAAATAACTCAATTCTTTCACAATCGTATACAAATTCACAAATTTTCCTTCAAAGGCTACAAAGACAACTTCTAGTGCAAGATTGAAATTCTCACATTTTTTATCACTAGAACCAAAAGTCACCCTAAAATATACCTAATGGTGTTAATTGACCTTATTCAAGACAAAGCATGCTCAAAATACCCACAACAACCTATAGACCAACCTATTCACCATTAAATAATCACTATAACCATAGAACTATACCTTCTTCATCAAATGGAGGAACAAGGTGCTCTGCACCAGTGATCATACATTTTTTGTGTGGAATACTCAATTTTCTCAATCGTCATTTGTATGTTTCTCTTTTCCAGTGTTTTGCATGCCATCATAAGGGATCAAGCCGGTTGAATGCAAGTTAGATCAATTCCATGTGTTTGGGTGCAAAAGAGGACCATGCCTAGCGTAAACCTACCTATTGGGACGCGTTGGAGTAGTTAGTTTGGTCACACCAATTACAAAACAAAAGTTGCACCACTTTGCAATTTTGCACAACTTGAATTTGACACTTTTCCCATCAAGTGAAAATCCATTGCCACAAAAAACACTTTGAGATAGCCAAAACTAAGAGAGGTTTTTATAGATGGGGCCAACGTGATCCTATAGGATCAGACAAAAAGTTTCTAATAATCATAGTATCTGAGTAATAGCATGCTGAAGTTTGCAACCATTTTGCAGTTTGGACCCTTAAGGGATTGATCCGATGGAATGTAGCTCAGAGCAATTCCACATGTTTCAATGTGAAAGAGGACCATGTCTAGTATAAACATACCTATTCTGATGCGTTGGAACAATCCGCTTGGTCACACGAGTTGTAGAGTGAAAGTTGCATCACTTTACAACTTTGCCATGGGAAAACCACACCGAGATAGCCAAAACCAAGAGATGTTTTTATAGATGGGCCAATGCAATCCTATAGGATCAGATGAAAAGTTTCTAAGTGTCACGATATCCGAGTAGTAGCATGCTGAAGTTTGCGACCATTTTGCACTTTAGACCCTTAAGGGATCGATCCGATGGAACATAGCTCAGAGCAATTCTGCATGTTTCGATGCAAAAGAGGACCATGCCTAGTGTAAATAGACCTATTTCAACACATTGGAATAGTCTGCTTGGTCACACAAGTTGGAGATAGAAATTTGCACCACTTTGCAACTTTGCACTATTTGCATTTGACGTTTTTTCCATCAAGTGAAAATCCGCCGCCACGGGAAAAAAAATACAAGATAGCCAACAATGAGATAGGTTTTTGTATAGGGGCCCAACACAATTCTGTGAAATTAGATGAGAAGTTTCTAAGCATCACGGTATCCGAGTAATAGAATTCTGAAGTTTGTAACCATTTTGCACTTTGGACCCTTAAGGGATCAATCTGGTGGAACGTAGCTCAGAGTGATTTCGTGTGTTTCAGTGCAAAACAAGACCATTCCTAGCATAAAAATACCTATTTGGATGCATTGGATTAGTTATTTTGGTCACACGAGTTGCAAAGTGAAAGTTGCACCACTTTGCAACTTTGCACAACTTGAATTTGACACTTTTTCCATCAAGTGAAAATTTGCCGCCACAGGAAAACCACTCTGAGATAGCCAAAACCGAGAGAGGTTTTTGTAGAAGGGCCCAACATAATTCTGAATGATCAAATGAGAAGTTTCTAAGCATCACAGTATCCGATTAATAGCATGCTGAAGTTTGCAACCATTTTGCACTTTGGACCCTTAAGGGATCGATCTGGTGGAACATAGCTTGGAGCGATTCCGCGTGTTTCGGTGCAAAAGATGACCATTCCTAGTGTAAAAATACATATTTAGATGCATTGGAACATTCCACTTGGTCACACAAGTTGCAAAGTGAAAGTTGCACCACTTTGCAACTTTGCACAACTTGAATTTGACACTTTTTCCATCAAGTGAAAATTCACCGCCATGGGAAAACCACTTTGAGATAGCCAAAAATGAGAGAGGTTTTTGTAGACGGGCCCAACACAATCCTATAGGATCAGATGAGAAGTTTCTAAGCATCTTGGTATTTGAGTAATAGCATGCTAAAGTTTTCAGCCATTTTGCACTTTGGACCCTTAAGGGATCAATCTGGTGGAACATAGCTCGAAGTGATTCCGTGTGTTTTAGTGTGAAAGAGGACCATTCCTAGCATAAAAATACCTATTCAGATGTATTGGAACATTCTATTTGGTCACATGAGTTGTAGAGCAAAATTTGCACCACTTTGCAACTTTGCACAACTTGAATTTGACACTTTTTCCATCAAGCGAAAATCCGCCGCCACGGGAAAACCACTCCAAAATAGCCAATACTGAGAGAGGTTTTTCTAGAGGGACCAAACGTAATCCTATTAAATCAGATGAGAAATTTTTAAGTGAAATGGAATAATTTTAATGGGGTTTGTGTTGCCGCCCTTATAGATTTTGATGGAAAAGGGCATGAAAAATGAGGTTTCACCCTAGGGTTTGATAAAATATTGCATGTAGAGGTGTTTTGATTGTATTTTGAGTTTTTTCAAGTGATTTTAACAAGGTATGAGGTGGTGGCATGTTCTGGTAAGGTGTGGAACCATTCCTTTCAATAAACCCTCCTTATACTAGCATAAAATAAGGGTTTTGGTTTGGCATGGTGGAGTGAGTTTGTCTTGAGAAAAAATGCAGATCTGAGGGTTTGGATACATGATAATTGCTTCCTCAACAAGTTAAGGGGGTTCTTGAATGTTTAAAGGTATGTTCCTTTGTTTCTTGAATTCCCTTGCACAAATAAATAGACACACCTAAAACATCCTAATTTGACCTTACACGCTTTATATCACTTCTCTAATCACCTAATGACCTCTTTGAGACTTGAATACATTACATATGACCTTTACATGACCTTTTTCACATTGTTTACATTTCAAAATTCAAATTTTGCAAATTTTCATATTGAAGGCATTTACAGAATAAGTTGCTACTACACCAAACATGAACTCCAAAATTATAATATTTGAGTAAATCTCATTATGTAAGTAAATATCATTACAATGCCTTAGGTACTTCATTCTCATAGATCTTTTATAATGTCACTCATACATTCAAGATTCTCTTTAAATTTCAACATCATAGGTGCTCATTATGAGGTTAACTTCAATTGAGTAACTTGAGATTCCCTCGCTAAGCTTCACATGCTCTTTTATAATGGATTGAAATAAAAATTGATATTTGTAAAGATCATAAAAATAAGGATGTTGCATTTCTTTTTTGGCTGAGATTCTATTTGATGGCTCATAAATCAACATTTTTTGCAATGAGAGATCAATCAAGTTTTAGTAGTTTACTTACAAATACACAAAGTAAAAGAGAAAAAGAAAGAGAATCCAAAATGAAAATGAAATAAAAATAGATGGAAGGTACTTACAGATAGGCATGCAGGTCTCACAACTTAGTCACTCCTAGTCATACATCTTCACTAGGAATTCCAACATACCTGTTGCACACAACACCTCTCATGAATAGAGTAAGTTGAAATTTCAGATGCCCTTAGAATGTCTACATCATAGCTACTCATGATAAGGTTAAATTAAAATGAATAAATTGAAAGTCCCTCACCAAGATTTGCACACACTTTTCTAATGGCTTAAAAATCATGATTGAGATTTTCCCAGATCATCAAAATAAGGATGTTGCATTTCTTTTCTGGCTAACATTCTCTTGGATGGCTCATATATCTGCATTTTTTGCAAGGGGACACCAATCACTGTTTAGTATGTTACTTACAAATACGCAAAGTAAAAGAAGATGATAGAATTGGCATCAAAAAAATTAATGTGCATACAAGTATAAATTAATAAGAACCAATGTGCATATACTTACAAATTAATCCAATGAATCATCCGGGTCTACTATACTCTTTATTGTGTCAAGTATTGCCTTATGGTTAAACTCATGGACCTTCCATAAGGTATTCTTCAAAGGTCTACCCCAATATTTGGTCAAACAAATATTGGATGCCATGACAAGGTTCGAGTAAAGAAGAATCTTACGATTTGTGTCAAAGTCTTGAAATAGCCAATGTTTAGCACTCGAATGCCAGTACCTTCTAAGCCATGTTCCAATAACCACAACTGATCCTGTAGTGTATTCAATGTTTCCTCCATCTATAATTGGGGCCTCCAATTTATTTTTGGCCTCAACACAATGACACAAGTAATAGTCTATTCCCTCTTCACTGTCTTCATCCGTAATAACTGCATAAACATGCCCTACATTGATATGTGCATAAAATATATTGAAATTTGTCAACATTACGAATACAATACAAAGTAAGATAACAATATGGAATTTCAACAATTAAGCAAGTAGATATATCACCTGGTTGAACTAGATCTGATATGTGGTCAAAGTCGACCGATGATTCCATCTGTGTTAGTTCCAATACCATTGAAGGGCGATACATGTGAAGTGGGCTAAGATAACTTGTCAACCATTTGTCAACCCACTCCCCTGACTCACAATCATCCATCAACCAAAAAAATATATGAAATGAAGATGTTCCTTCATTACTTGGACCCATCGAAGCATTACACAACTCGACGATTGATTTTGCATCTGTCAACTTTGGACTATCTTTATACTTTAACTCTTCTCGTGCTAATGGTCTTTTCATGCATGCTCCTACACCATCATGCTCCCCCTTTCCATGTCCGGCCTCACAAAAGTTCCACATATGTTGAACACCTGTAATTACATGCATCCTGCACAAACAGTAGAACATGCACAAGTTCTTGAACTATGCTGCATAGTTATTAGACCATATTATATGTCGGTCGTATTTTATGCCCCTCTAAGCCAAAACACAATAGAAAATTTGGAAGCAACCTTGCACAAACTCTGGAGAATGTGTGCGATCATCACTAATGTAAAAGTGGTACTCCCTCAATACCTTCCTTTGGTCATCTGTACTATCAGATGCATGAATGAATGCTTTGTACACAAATATCGAAACTATGTGGAGTTGTAATACTGTGACTACACCTCATGTTGTGGTTGTAGAGTGTAGTTCTCTGCAAATTCAACCAATGATACTATGCTTCCAATTGGAAATGTTTCCTTGCATAGCTTGAATTGCGTGTCCAACCATCAGGCTCTATGGGTATGCATTGCATACTCAAATAATATATTGTCATGAAACATGAACATAAAATAGTACACTAGAATCTTCTCAATAACCAAATCACACCTTTTTGCTCGAGACCCATCTTTTGTAGCATATGCCACTGTTTTATACTTCCTGAACTCTACTAGTTTTTGTCCCACCTCATCTATGCTTTCCATATGTTGACATACTGGCATACACTAGAAGCCACCACAACGCTCGCATGAACCATCCAAGCATGCTGTCCTGTAGAATATCTGGCCTTCCTCTATTTCACTTAATTTTTTTGATAAGAACTCTCTTGAAGATTTTGGTGGGGCTTCTATGCCACAATCCTACAAAACATTGTTAGTATGCAAATCTACACATATAGAATGATAAACATCATAATGGTTAGAAAATTCAGTATTTAGTCTACAACAAAAAGTAGTGCGTGTGTGATTTATCTTGACATAAAAAGGTTTAAGCATTTCAAAAAATCTTTAAGAAATACTAATTTTAGGATAATCATTTTAAAATTTTCAAAAAAATTGGGTTTGAGTCATATCCAAAAAATGCTTTGGATGTGGCTCACGATTTTGACTACCGATTCTCCTTCTTACAACATCCCTTTGATTCAGAGATGGCCTTGTGTTATTCTTACAATACTCTTCAATTAGTGTTCTCAAGGCTTCAAAAACTTCTTTATCTTTTCGTGACAGTCTCCCCGAGAATGCCCATAATTCATTTGAATCATTGCCCTCAATTCTTTGCTGCCTTTGAATCTTGATAAAGTTTTTTTACTAATTACCGTGTGTTCACTCATCTTTTTAATGAGATGAGCTCTCTTTGTTTGACAACTTACCAAAGTCGATGTAAGGACACATTAGGTGACATTACTATCCTTTGAGTGTGAGGTATAACCCACACTCTCATAAGCATCCATTAGATTCTTCACAATAGTGTCTTAACTCGATGCATTCGATGTTCTCAACCCAAGAGTCTTCATGATGTTCCTATACTTTACACCCCTCATCATTTCAACAAATAGTTGACATCTTGCAGTCTCATTCAGCCTTTCAAAGAATCATTCCCAAATCTTATCAGAATATCTTCTACAAGTGCGTGTTGAAATATTACCTTCCATGTGCTGCAAAATATCATCATCAATATTAATCAGATAATTTGGCTTTCTACGCAAAATTCTAGGTGGTGTTCTCCTAGGTACATACATCTCAACATTAGGAATTTCATCAATATTTAATTGAGGTGGGATAGATTGCATACCTTCGATCGAGGGTGGAGAAGAAGACATACCTTGAGGTTCACATGGGAATGATGGCATACCTTCTTCATCAAATCCGAGTGATGATGTACTCTCAACTTGAGATGTGTTAGATGGTGTCCAACAATATTCACTTGAGGTAGATGGTGTCCCTCCATATTCACTTGTAGTAGATGGTGTTCATCCATATTCACTTGTGCTAGATGGTGTCCCTCCATATTCACTTGTGCTAGATGGTGTCCCTTCATATTCATTTGTTGTAGAGGGTGTGTCTCTAGCTATGGAATCCGAAACTATCTTATGAGAATGCTTTCACATTCGTTACTTTTGTGCTGCCAATTCTTGTTCTTTTTTTGATGGTTGATGTTCCTCTTCAATTGGCTTGTTTTCATCAATCATTTCCAATTTTTTCTTTTCACAATATTCCACCACTCGAACTCTCTCCTTTTCTTTGAAGGTTTCATTCTCTTTGATTGTTAGTTTCCTCTTTGCATTTTTCTTCAACATGGCGGATAATTTTATCTGTACCATGGTAATGAGACAAATATTAGTTCCTAAAAAATGTATCCATTCAAGTTAATTGAAAAATATATGTCATTCAAGGCTTCATTTAAATAATACTTACAATCATCCTATACAAAAGTTAACCTAGCATAGAAAAATGTGACAAGATTATTTTCAATCTAGAATGCCTTAAAGAAAAGTGGTAACATGGCATTCCATGATTAAAAGATAGGCTCAAAATGGAAGCATGTACATTTGCAAAAAAATGCATTTTTTGGTAAAGATGTGAAGAGATAAGTTAGTTAAGAAGTTACAAAAATAGTTAGATACGTTGGGGGAGTTGAGTTTGAAGGGAAATAAGATAAATATCATGTAAGTTACAATCATAATGAGTGTAATGGCATTGTGAGTGTTTGATAAGTTTGTGGTGTAGGAGCACCTTGACAATCTATGCTTCCATTTTGAAATTTGATTCAATTTTGGGTATCTCCATGTTGTAAGATGGTAATTAAAGATATTTTCCATGTATGGGAATCATTAGGAGGTTTAATCTTTAAGTCCTATGTGTATTTTGTAAAGTTTTCAGTATTTGCAAAAGTTGCACAAATACAAAATTATGAAAAGTTACAAAAACTATGAAATAGAGAAGGTGAAAAGTCATATGGGCTTATTTTTGCTTGGAGGCATTTCTAGACTCTTGTCTTGCACTTCCATTTACAATTTCTAGAATCTAAGTCAACAATATTTATTTCATCCCTAATAAAAATTCTAGACTCTTGTCTTTCACTCACCCAAAGACCTTAAGACATATTGTCACCAAAGTATATTTCGAAACATGGTTTTAGGTGCCCTTGCACCACGGGTTTCGAATAATACAAGGGGAAGGATGATGAAAGGATGAATTTTGGTGAGATATTTGGAATGTGTATTTGGTTTATTTCAATGAATAACATGCTGATTATAGTGTCTTGGATGTCTAGATAAAGGTTGGTAGTTACCTTCCATGATTTGTTGTTATTTTTCCATGTAAGTTGCAGCATTGAGTTCTTGAATTAGTGAATCATGAACGAATTGAATGGTTCCGAGTTTCTAATCAGCTTTATGCTATGTTATAGTCAATTTTATGATGGTTAATCTATTTTTTGAGTTTGAAAAAGAGTTGAAACTAAGTTATAATGTTTTGTGGAAATATGAAATCAAGTGAAATTGAAAGATTTTGATGAAAAGATCATTGAGTTTTGTTTGCTGATCTTATTCAATTTAATTTAGGATCAAAAGTACCCTTGATGATTTGTGGATCCTGGTAGATGCTCTGCATCAAGTTTAAAATGGTAATTGGCAACTGTATATAATTGTGCAATTTAAAATGTGCATTAACAACGTAAGGTTATAATGACAAACAAAAATGAAAGCAAGCCATAATAGAATGAAAGAAAATGTGTAAAGACTTCACATACCTAAAAAGCTAGACTTTCAAATGGAGGAGTTCAACCCAATTATGTAGGATTAGCTTCTTCTTTCTTCAAAATCCACAACAATTTGACTTGTTCAAAAGCTTGTTCCACTCCAAACTTCAATTGTATATAAATTTTCAATGGAATTCAAACTTCAATTGATATTATATGTGTTTCAACATGGAAACTATTCTATTTCATGCAAAGGTGGTAGAAAGATCATGGAAAAGGTGATGGAATGTGAAAAACATGCTTGCACACTTCACAACATTATCAAAAAGGTACTTTTTGTTGGAGCACGTGTAGAACTAGGAGAATATGCAAACTATGGGCCTTGAAATCACGGGTATATTGAGTTTTTTTTATTGTTTTTAGTGGAATAAAAAATGTGCCTATGTTATAACGCGAGTGTGTTATTTATTCCTAAAATAGTAACATCTCTACTTCTTCAAAACACACACGTGTTATATGAAATATGGTTTTCTTAAATATAGAGTGGGAGAGAAAGAGAGAGTGGGATAGAAAGAGGGAGAGAGAGGGAGGGAGGGAGGGAGAGGGAGAGAAAGAGAGAGTGGGAGAGAGAGAGGGAGAGAGAGGGAGGGAGGGAGGGAGAGGAAGAGGGGAGAAAGAGAGTGGGAGAGAAAGAGGAGAGAGAGAGAAAGAGAGAGTGGGAGAGAAAGAGAGAGAGAGAGATGAGAGGGAGAGGGAGAGGAGAGGGAGAGAAGAGAGGGAGAGAGAGGAGGGAGAGGGAGAAAGAGATAGTGGGAGAGATGAGATAGGGGAGGGAGAGAGAGGGGGAGGAGAGGGAGAGGGAGAGGGGAGAGAAAGAGGAGAGAGAGGGAGGGAGAGTGAGGAGAGAAAGAGAGAGTGGGAGAGAAAGAGGGAAAGGGATAGTGGGAGAGAAAGAGATAGTGGGAGAGAGAGAGGGAGGGAGGGAGGGAGGGAGAGATGGAGGGAGAGGGATAGTGGGGGAGTGGGAGGGAGAGGGAGTGGGAGATAAAGAGGGAGAGAGGGAGGGAGAAGGAGTGGGAGAGATGGAGATAGAGAGGGAGGGAGAGAGGGGGAGAGTTGGAGAAAGAGAGAGTGGGAGAGAGTGGGAGAAGGGGAGAAGGGGAGAAAGATATAGTGAGAGAGATGGATATATAGAGGGAGGGAGAGACAGGCTAAGAGAGAGATAGAGGGTAGAGGGTTAAGATTTAAGGGTTTAAATGGTTAAGAGATAGAGGGTAGATCGAGATAGTGGGAGAGATGGATACCCCTATACCCTCTTAATCCCTCAACCCCTATACCCTATACCCTCTACTCTATAACCTCTTAATCCCTCAACCCTAAACCCTAAACCCTTAAACCCTAACCTATAAACCCTCTACCCTCTACCCTCAACCCTAATACCCCAACCCTTAAACACAATTAGTAAACTCTCTACCCTAATCCCTCAACCCTCTTGACCCTTAAACCCTTAAACCCTTAAACACTCAACCCTAAAAATTTGACCCTCAACCCTCAACCCTTAAACCCTAAACTCTAAAACCCTCTACCCTCTACCATCTACCCTCAACCCAATAATCTCTACCCTAAACCCTAATTAATAAACCCTAATCCCTCAACCCTTACACATTTAAATCAAAGAAAACTCTCTACCCTAATCCCTAAACCCTCAACTCTTAATCTCTCAACCCTTAGAACCTCTACCCTATATATTGGACCCTCAACCCTAATCCCTCAACCCTATACGCTATACCCTCAATCTTCAACCTTAAACCCTCAATCTTAAACCCTCAAACCTTAAACCCTAAACCCTTAAACCCTCTACCCTCTACCCTCTACCCTATACATTAAACCCTCAACCCTCAATTCTCAACTCTCAACCGTTAATCCCTACACCCTCAATCCTTAAACCCTAAAGCCTCTACCCCTATACCCTCTACCCTTTTCATTGGACCCTAAATCTAATCCTTCAACCATATACCCTCAAAACTATACCATAAACCCTCTACCCTCAACCAAGTAAACCCTTAACCCTAAACCATTAACCCTCAACCCTTAAACCCGAATCCCTCAACCCCTATACCCTCTTAATACCTCAACCCTCAACCCTTAAACTCTAATTCGTCAACCGCTATATCCTCTTAATCTCTCAAACCTCAACCCTTAAAACCTAATCACTCAACCCCTATACCCTCTTAATCCCTCAAACCTCAACCTTCAACCTTTAAACCCTAGTCCCTCAACCCCTATACCTTATTCATTCCTTAGCCCTCAACCCTTATCCCTCAACCCTGAACCCTTCAACCCTACTCCCTCAAACACTATACCCTCTTAATCCCTCAACCCTCAACCCTTAAAACCTAATCCCTCAACCCCTATAACCTCTTAATCCCTCAAACCTCAACCCTCAACCCTTAAACCCTAATCTCTCAACCCCTATACCCTCTAATCTATAACCTCTTAATCCGTCAAACCTAAACCTTAAAACCTTAAACCCTAACCCATAAACCCTCTACCCTCTACCTTCAATCATCTACCCTCTATCCTCTACCCTCAACCCTAATCCCCCAACCCTTAAACCCACTTAGTAAACTCTCTACCCTAATCCATCAACCCTCTTGACCCTTAAACCTTCAACCCTTAAACCCTTAAACCCTTAAACACTCAACCCTAAACCCTTGACCCTCAACCCTAAACTCTAAAACCCTCTACCCTCTACCCTCTACCCTCAACCCAATACTCTCTAACCTAAACCCTAATCCATCAACCGTAATCCCTCAACCCTTACATCATTAAATCCAAGAAAACTCTCTACCCTAATCCCTAAACCCTCAACCCTTAATCTCTCAACCCTTATAACCTTTACCCTATATATTGGACCCTCAACCCTAACCCCTCGACCCTACACCCTATACCTTCAACCCTCAACCCTTAAAACCTAAACCCTAAACCCTCTACCCTCTACCCTATACATTAAACTCTCAAGCCTTAATTCTCAACCCTCAACCCTTAATCCCTCAACACTCAATCCTTAAACCCTAAACCCTCTACCCCTATACCCTCTACCCCTTACATTGGACCTTGAACCTAATCCTTCAACCATATACCCTAAAACCTATACCCTAAACCCTCTACCCTCAACCAAGTAAAACCTTAACCCTAAACTATTCAACCCTAAACCCTTAAACCTTCTACCCTATACCCTCAACCAAATACCCTCTACCATCAACCCTATTCCCTCAACCCTCAAACCCTAGAAACCATCAAACCTATAGGTCCTCCACCCTAATCCCTCAACCCTATACCCTCAACCCCTATCACTTTCTCTCTATCTATACTTATCACCTCTCCCTCCCTCCCTCCCTCCTACCCTCTCTAATTATCTCTATCTACCATCTCCCTCTTTGTACGTACCTCTCATTCAAGCAATCCCTACCGCTCTCTCTCACTCCCTCTATCCATCTCTCTCTACGTACCTCCCACTCTATCCCACTCTCTCCCACTCCCTCTCTCTCCCTCTCCCCCTCTCTCTCATGTCTCTCCCTCCCACCCCCTCTCTTAGGTCTCTTCCTCTAGAAACCTACCTAGGTAACTCTGTCTCTGTCTCTCTCCCCTCTCTCTATCTATCCCTTCCATCCTACCTAGATAAGTCCCTCTCACTCCACCCCCCTCTTTCTCTACCTTTATCAAGTCACTCCCTCCCACACCCTCTCCCTCTCTTAGGTCTCTCAATCACACTCCCTCTCTCCCACTCCCTCTCTCTCTCACACTCCCTCTCACTACCTATTTCTCAAGTCTCTCCCTTTGGCACCTTACCTACATAACTCTATTTTTCTCTCCATCTCTCTCTCTCTCCATCTCTCTGAATTATCTCTCTCCCATCCCCTCTCTCTCTCTCCCTCCCTTTATCCCTTCCACCCTACGTAGCTAAGTCCCTCTCACTCCAACCCCTTCTCTCCCACTCCCTCTCTCTTAAACTCTCACTTCCACCCCCTCTCCATCTCTCCAGACTCTCTCTCTCTCTAAATTCTCCCTTCCTCTAAATACATACATAAATACATACATACATATAATCATAAATCCATACAAGCATACATACATACATGTGTAGATACAATATTACACACATACATGCAATATATATGCATTAATACATACAGGCATACGTACATACATACAAGCAGGCATACATGACATACAAGCATGCATGTACATACAAACATACAAATATATCAGCATCCATTCAATATATTAGAATTTAACATAAAGGAGGACATAACGTGAGCGCGTTATAACACGTTTACTTTATGACTTAGTTGACATGTTACCTGCAGAAGAAAAAACAATGTCAAAACTGAAATATAATGCGAGCACGTTATAGCGCGCTTGTGTTATATATTTCTTTTGGAATTCCCAAGCCTTAGGCTTTGTATTTTCCTTGTAATACCAACCCAAAGGCTTGGAAGCCATTCCCAATGACCAAAGACGTGTTTTTAAAAAATCTACCATATTTCACATAATTGAGTTCGTGCTCATTGTCAAGATTGCATGTGGTTCAATATCAAAAAAATCGAACACATGGGTAATGTTGGGTTCTCTCTTAGATATCCTACGATGTGATTTTTTTCACTTTCTGAAAATGTTAAGTCTTTCATCCATAATTTATTTTATTTTTAAGTCTTTTTTTTTTTCAAAAAGCAGTGTTTGGTATTTTTTTCGTTATAAATTAACCGTTCATCAAATTTTCAAATAAATTACATTTTTAGAAACTAGAATCCGTTATACAAATTAAAAATAAAAAATAAAAATTCAATTATTTTGCAAAATTTGTAGGGGTAGCACGACCAAAATTCTATTTTTCAGGAAATGTCCACTTCAAAAATTAGTAAAAAATCAAATATTCATTAAAAAATTATCAGAAAAATCATGCATCAACTACATACTATTAGCTAACTTTTGATAGTTGTAATTTTAAAAATACTAAAAAAAAGTTCACCGTACAAGGGTTGTACAAGAGTTGCTATGTTATGTTTTTCTAACCGAAAAACACCAATTTGTGTACGTCCCTCTTTTGAACCCCTTAATATCAACCATTTTAAAAACAAATTAGTAGTTTAGAAAGTAGAGTCAGAGAACTTCGATCCTTGTTTTTGTTCCATCTCAAATTTTTGAGTGCGACTATCCTCAATTTCACGTCCAAAGTCAATATTTCTTGATTTCAGAAAAAAAAAGTCCACTTAAGTCCCCTTTTTTGGAACCATCTTGGTGCACTTACCCACATACTATTTGTTACACCTCAAGGCAATACTATTCCTAAATAATTTAGGATTTCTTTCCCTTCCACCAACAACATATCAGAGTATGAAGCCTTAGTGATAGGACTAAGAATGACAACCCAATGAAAAATCAAGAGTCTACATGTTTATGGGGATTCTCAGCTAGAAGTCGGGCAAATAAATGATGATTATGAGACTAAAGATGAGAAATTTTCCCCCTATAGGCACATGACCAATAGTTTCAAGTAGTACTTTGATGAAATTACCTTTCAACGAATACCACATATTTAGAATAGGGCAACATATGCTATGACAACTGTGGGTTCCTTATTGGATATTCCGAGCAATGTGCCTAAGTTCGAGTTTTTAAACAACTGTTGGTCCCTGCCTATGATGTCCCCGATTCCGTGATGGTGTGTATGATTGTTGGTCCTACTTCCACTTGGTACAAGGATGTATATGACTATCTAAATGACCAAATATTACCTTTAGACTTGTCAAACAACCAACGTAGAACCTTTATCCGTAAGTCTGCCAAATACACCATCATCAGAGATACGTTGTATAGATGTACCTTAGATAACACCCTAATGAGATGTCTCGATGCTGAAGAAGCACAAGCAACCTTGAGAGTGGTACTCAAGGGTATATGTGGATCCCATTCTAGCGGTCGTACTTTAGCCCATAAGATTATGAGATTAGGTTATTATTGGCCTACAATGGAAAATGACTCATATATCTTTGTAAAGAAATATCAACACTGTCAGATACACAAAGATTTGATACGAGCACCAGCACAAGAGCTTCATCCGATTACTTAACCATGGCCCTTTTCCCAATGGGGACTTGACCTCATAGCTAAGATACACCCTCCATCATCCAATGGCCATAAATTCATCATAACCGCCACTGAATACTTCACCAAATGGATCAAAGCTATTCCCATGACCTACATCACCGACACACAAATATCCAAGTTTATCCTAAACTATATCATTTGTCGGTATGGTGTACCCCAATCCATTATCATAGACAATGGTCATCCATTCAAAAACCAAGAATCCCACCATCAATGTGAAGAATTCCATATCAAACATCATTTTTGTACTCCATATTACCCACAAGGTAACGACCAAGCCGAGGTATCTAATAAAACCATTGTCAGAATCCTAAAAAAGATTGTCAATGATGTTGGTCATGTCTGGAATCTACAATTTAATCCTGCCTTATGGGCTTACCATACAAGAATTCGTACTCCCACTGGTGCCACTCCATACTCCCTAGTATTTGGATATGAAGCCATCTTACCTATTGAGGTTGAAATTGCTTCCCTGAGGGTATCCTTGAAAGGTCAAATTGATGATGAAGAATATTGTGTATCCAAATTAAAAGAGTTAGAATTACTGGATGAACGAAGATAGAAAGCACTAGACCATTTGCAAGCATATCAGAATCATCTTCGTCATAGCTATAAAAGGAAATTTCTAAATCGACACTTTCACATTGGTGACCTGGTTTTAATGGAGAATCCCAAGAATCAAGTTGAACGAGAAAAGCCAGGTAAGTTTGAACCTAACTGGTTAGGACCCTATATTGTCACAGAAGCTTTTAGTTCAAGAGCGTATCAAATCTCTACACCTAAAGGAGAACCACCTTTTTCACCAATCAATAGTCTTCATATGAAGAGGTTCTATACATAGCTTATGAGAGTCTTTCTCTTAATCAGAAAAATACAAAAATATGGAAAAAATAAAAAAATGGTTACCTTGATGAAAACCTGGCAAACAAGCGTCTTTGAAACACCAAAAAAATTGAAAAATCAATAAAATAGTAAAGAAGAATAATTCGTCCAATAGTGAAAACCACTTCGGTGGCGCTATGGATAAGTACCATGGTGAAAACCTGGAAAATAGACACCATGTGTAGTCAACTCCGCTCCTTCGTCTACCATCATTCCAATCAGAATTTTCACTTTCAATCATAATAAATGGTTGTCTTATCCATTGCTTGGAATGATTGGCATCAAGTCCACTCCATCACATTCCCCACTCCATCCTATATGTCTTATTCTAAACTGGAGAAAAATCATTGTTTTGTGTCATGAGGACCTTGTACATAGCATTACAACATCGGAAAATGTCTTGAAAAAGATCAAAAACATCAGAAAATGTCCTAAAAAATTCAAAAACATTAAAAATCTTCAAAAGACAAAAAAAATCAAAGTCATTGGTCATTTCGAACTATGAGGTCTCTACGTGTACAATGTAGGTAAGGCTATCAATCGATGAGCCCTCAAGACCGTACTAGGTCAGTCCAATAGGGTTTATCACATTCACTATCACATATGTTTCATATCATGAACTTAAGTACACATCTTTAGTCAATTATGTTAGTTAAAGTTTGGTCGAAATACGAGGTCTCTATGTACAATGTAGGAAAGGCTATCAATCGATGAGCCCCCGAGGCTGCATTAGGTCAATCCTTTAAAGTATATCATCTGAAGTCATACACTGTCAGGGTGATCCCACAAAGCTGGTTTTCAACTTCTGAGAGGAACTGATTCTTGTTGAAATCGCATATTTTTAGAAAATATAACGATTTAAGCCTTTAAATGTTCCATTTTAATAATTCCAATTGAAGAGGGTTTGATCAAACCACCTTAGATCAAACCCCCTTGGATAGAACCTCGCTAAGTTTAAACCATACCTATAAATGAGTCTCCTTTACACCTATCAAAATGCTGATGAAAAATCACTTTTGATTTACCTTTTTGGGGATCAAATGAATTCATTTAAAATTTATTTCAAATAATTATGGTATTCCCCGAAATGAACTATCCCACGAATATAATTTTAATATGTTTTGGTTTTATTATGTATGTGTTTTTCTAGTTTTATTAAACATAAGTTTTTTGCCAAAAATCAAGCTCTCCATTTTGAACATGTGGAAAAATAGAAAATTATCAAAATAATTTTTAAAAAAATATGTTCGTGCTTGGTATTGATGTCCTTGATCCATTAAAAAAAATAAAATTGAATTTTGATACATACAAAAAAAGTTATGTTGTATACAGTCTCCCTATGTCTGAATTGTAATTGGTTTGACTTTGAAACTCTATTAAGGAAAAAAAATTCAATAAAAAACTATGAGACCAAATTAAAGTGCTAGATATCGTAGTTAAAAATATAAATTCAAAAAAAAAAGAATTTAATTCTTCATACAAAAAAAATTATGTTGTATACAGAGAGCATCACTTTTTAAAAATGTTGTTTTATGAAAAAAACTAGTTTTCATGGGAGATGGAAAAAGAAGTGCAATATTATTCCAAAAATTTTGAAAAAAATATTTTTAAAATCTACAGACAAAATTTAATGAGACTCTAGTTTGCATCATCTTCAAATTCCTCATGGTTTAGCCGCTATAGGTGCTTGCATGTGAAGATTTAGTTAAAAATAATAATTTCAGTGTCCAGTTTGGCCAAAAATTGTAAACCACTATTGTGGGATCACCCAACACACAAACACACTCATAACAGTCAAGGAATCAAAACTCAATGTCTTATACGGTATGTGTCATCCCTCACATCAAGCTAGGTCAAATATCAAACAATCCCATAAGATCAAGTTTTGGCAAATAATTTTATTTGGCTTTTTGACTTTACATCTTATTTTGTCTTATCTTTTTATCGATTTGCGCATAAGTCCAATTACTATCTTTCTCAAGGATGTCCCTTGAAGGATTTAGAGAAGCAAGGATGTCTCAAGACTCTTTTTCTTTGATTGCTATCTATCAACTATCTTTTTTAATTTTGGATTTTGAGTCATGTTACTAGTTTCCTCAAGGATGTTCTATCAAGGATTTAGAGGAGCAATGACATCTCATGACCTGCATTTTATTTATGATTTGTCTAGACAAAACAATTGGGGAAATCTTGTCCTTAGTTTGAGTTATGACACTCCTTGTCTACGACTGTCTGTTTTTCGCAGGCGAATGACTTTGTACATTATGGTCTATCTCATATCATGGTGTGTACTATCCATTTGTGTCATGTCCCGCCCAATGATGATAAAATGAAAATATTAGTATATATATGAAAAAATATCGAAGATTATATGTCCTTCAAACAAACTTTCTTGTTTCTTACTAACATTTTGAATTATCCACGCTAACATTTCTTCTTTTCTGCATCTTCACTACCATTATCTATCCATTTTGAGAGCACAATCATGTTCTTCAAACTCACCTATCCTCTCGAGGGGGCATACCACTACCTACTCGTCATTCTCCCTTTCACTGAGGCATATCTTTTCTAGCGATTTTCTTAGACACAATGCCGAAACAACATTGTATCAAAGAGGGGCAAACTGTAGACACCAAAAATTAGTCTAGGCCTACGAATACCACTTTCGACATAATTTTATAATGTCCATGGTCATGATTAAATAATGTTAATTATTTAATTACTTTCTAAACACATCTTTCCTCTATTAATTAAATAACCTTTTAATTATTTAATTAATTCATTATGACCCTTATTCAACTTTGATTAATTGAAGAAATCATATTTATTTCATGATGTCACTAACTAATTAATTCTCTTTCTTAATTAAATAATTTATTATTTAATTAACCCCTTTGTTATATTTCAATTATCATTAAATATTCATTATTTAATTATTCAATTAACCTTTTCAACAGTCAATTAAATAAGTTATTATTTATTTAATTAAATCTTTCAATTTTGAATGTTGAATTAAATTAATATTTAATTCATAATTAATTGTTTCTGTCACATTCTTCTATCATCTAGTTATCTAATTATTCACTCACCATCTGACTTGAGATCTATTTAAATCCGCCAGTTATCTCCGGATTTGATATCTGATCGTCTCTGCGAAAGGAGTCTCTGTCACAACCAACCAATTAACTAGTTCTAACTCATATGCATGAACATATTTATTAATTAAATATCTTTCTTTAATTAATTAATTCATGTGTGCATTTGAACAAATGGTTGTCAAATTTTAACTTTATCATTGTCATTCAAAGTCTAATTCTTCTATTTTTGAAGACTTTCAACTGAACATTAAATCATTTCTTTAATCTTGAACGTGTTCTTTCTATTTTCGAACAATCTTAACACTAGATTAAATTATTACTCTAATTTACTCTTTATCCTGTAGAATTTCCTAACTCATGTTCTAACTGACAAAGAACTCACATCACATGACATTCATCAATCTCGATTGTTGATCTCTCTTTCGAATTTGAGCCGATCATTCAAAAACCAACTTTTTATAAATTGACCTTTCATTGTTAGTATTCCTCTCCTAAAATCAATACTTTTGAGAAGAACTTATAATCTTTGATATTTTTCTTAGACAATACATCCAGGCTATGCTCGCATACATACATAAAATATGAGGGCAAGAATACCAATACACAAATATGGAGAAGGACAATCAAGATAATTCGAAGAGGTGGATTGATATTCGGTGAGACTGTTCTAGTTATCATTTTTATTGTTTTAGTTCATTTTATTCATTCTTTGTTTTTTGATTTAGATTTATGCTTGTTAGATTAGATTTAACCATATTATTGTGCAACAATCCATTTTATCTACGTTACACTATTATTTATTTCACTTGTACTACAAAGAATTGAGCAATAACTCTTGAAACTTAGTTTATTGAAATAATGCATAACTGACACTTGATAAATATAGTGCAAACATCACTTAATGCACATGAAAAAATAACTGAACTTTTACTTTAAGATAAAACAAGCTAATTAGCTCTACCAATTGAGCTGTAGTAAAAATTGGTAACATTATGGTGATTTCCGCTGATTGCTTGCCAGCTAAGCATTAGATTAGTTGCCTTTTAAAACTCCATTGGGTGTGGACTTAAATCTACCCCTTCATGAAACTCATAAATTTGAACAACAATACTCCAAACTACAGAAAAACAAAAATAAACAATGCTGAAAGCAAACTAACATGCCCTGATGGACAACCAAAACATGCACAACAATGATTAGGGAAAGAAAAATTACGGAAAATAAATGTGTAAAGCATTTATTTGTAGAAACTACTCTACTATTTACAAAACAATAACTTATCTCAGAGGCAATGCTTGAGGTGGATCCCATTAATTGGGATAAACAACACCTCTCCCATCAACTTAGAAAGTTGGAAAGTGTTGTGTTCCTTGCACTCCATGATCACATAAAGCCCATGCCAAATTGCATCAAATTTGGAATGTCATCTAGGTTTACTCTTATATTCATTCCACTTAAAGACCAAATCACCAATGATGAATTGTTGTGGTCTTTCCCTTTTATCAAAAGAGCTCTTCATTTGAGCTTGATGTATTTCAAGCTACCTTAATGCTCCCTTTTTGGTTTCTTCGAGCTCTATCAACTGTGCAAATCTCACTTCAAGAGGTTGTTCATTCAAAAATTCAATCTCTTTAACAAAACTCAAAGTTGGTAACTCAATAGAATCCGACAACTTAGCTTCTTTTCCATAAGCAAGTACATAAGGAGAACAACCAGTCGGCCTTTAAGGAGTCACCCTGTCAACCCAAAGGGCTAACTTAAGCTTTTCATGCCATGTCCGTTGATTTTCCTCAACTATCTTCTTGATTATCCAGATTAGATTCTTATTTGTAGATTCTACCTACCCATTACCCTGCATATAATAGTTAGAAGATGTGTTCAAATAAATGTTATTCCTAATTGACCAATCAAAAATACTTAAACCGATAAGAGCTAAACCATTGTCAAAGATTATTGAATCTAGGGTACCAAATCTCGACACTAAGTCTTGATAGAAATTAAGTACATAAGTCTCGTTTGCTTCCTTCAAAGAAACATCTTTGGTCCACTTAGTGAAGTTATCCATTGTAGTTTGAATCCACTTATGACTCACACTTGAAGGCAGGTTGATTGGCCCAATAAAGTCTAAACCCCATTTGGCAAATGGATGCTCCACTTGAATTGGATGTAGAGGCTGAGCTACAAGCCTCTATTTTTCATAAAATAAGGCACACTTTTCACATCTTCGAACCCAAGCAATAACATCTTTAAAAAGATCCAACTAATAATAACCAACCCACATGATTTTCAAGGATGCTATTCTTGCAGCAAAGTGGTCTTGTGAAGGCCCATCATGAAATTCTCTTAACAACTTGTCAACTTGATCATGCTCAATGCATCTTAACAAAACACCTTCAAAGTATCTCCTATAAATAATACCACCAATAACTATAAAATGAATGGCTTGTAATTTGTAATACCTTCTTTTTTCTCTATCCAAACCTTCAGGGTACTCACCAGTCTACAAATAATATATCATTTGCTGCACCTAGGTAGCAGTAGGAATTGAAACAACAACTGCATCATTTTTTTGTACTGTATCAACGCTTTCAACTTCTTTTAATTTTCTACCCACTATATTTTTTGTAATCTACTTGCACAAACCCTTGCCTTTGACAAGATTATTTATCTAAATATCAATATCAAACTTCATCATGTTGGTTATCCAACCAACATATTTATCATTGATATCACGGTTAAATAAGAAGTCCTTAACAGTTGAATGAGCCACTGATAACTAAATTATGTTACTGGATAACATATGCCTAAACTCTTTGAGGCTTCTTACAAAAACAAAAACATGTTTCTCAACAAAAGAATACTTTAGCTTGTAATCATGTAATTCTTGGCTGAAAAATGCTATAGGCTACTCCAAGCCTTCGTCATTCTGCTGGCACAACATAGATAAAATAGTATCAATCCATCCAAAAGCATAAAGAATGAAATCTCTATCATAATTTGGATTAATGAGGGTAGGGGTAGTTGCAAGGGATTCCTTTATCTTCTCAAATCTCCTCTTACCTTCTCTGGTCCAACTGAAAGGTATATTCTTTTTAAGCATAGCAGTGAGAGGTTGCAACAAAGCTGTAATATTAGGTATGAATCCTCTCACAAAATTAATTCCTCCAAGAAATATTTGTAAGCCTTTCTTGTGAGTTGGTAATGGTAATTCAAGAATAGCAGAGACTCTCTCAGGGTCTATAGAAATACCTTGCTTCGAAATAATGTGTGCAAGGAGTTTACCTTCGTGTACATTAAAAATACACTTTTTCAGATTGAGAGATACTCCAAGCTCTCTGCAGATTTGAAAAATCTATTTTAAATGCTCCAAATGTTCATTAGGATTTCTGGAAAAAATAATAATATCATATAAATATACCTAAACAAACCTGTTCATGAGGCCATGGAAGGCCATGTTCATTTCTGGCTGAAATGTTTCTCCAGTGTTGGATAAGCCGAAAGACATCTTTTTATAGGCCATGGTGCCCCATTTAGTTGTAAATGCTATTTTGAACTGATCCTCTTGCTTTACCAGAATTTGGTTATAACCTGAATACCCATCCAACAAATAAAATCTGTCATAACCATAAACTACTTGCAAAATTTGCTCCATGGAAGGGAGTGGATAGTGATCTTTCAAAGGAACTTTGTTTAAATCTCGAAAATCAACACACAATCCGATTTCCCCACTTTTCTTCCTAACTAGAACTAAGTTAGACACCCAAGAAGTATGTTTGATAGGAAAAATAATACCACTCTCAACTAACTTATTCAACTTAGCCTTCATAAGGTGTTCTAATTTGGGATTAAGGGACGTCTTTGTTTTTTCCTTACAGATTTTGCTCCAAGTTCTAATTCAATAGTATGTTGAGCTACTTTTGGATCAAAACCCTTTAAATCTTTGTATTCCCAAGCAAAAAAATACTAAATTCCTGACATTACAAAATGAAAGCTTGTTGTTTCTCTTTATTACATACCTTTCCCAACTTGAGTAGTTTACCTTTGAAAATTTTGATTGCCTCATAGTGCTCCTCCTTGATAGTCATGTTGATTTTGTCTTTCCTTGCTTGGTCATCATAATTAAAGATGGATTCTAATGTGACTAGCCCTCTTGGTAGCTTGTTTGTCTTCAACTACACAATCTGATTATCATACTATTGCTGCCACTTTTTCTGATTTCCATCAGCCAACTCAGCTTCAACAATTAAAAAGCTTACAATATGCTCATCACTGTCCAAAACCTAGCAACTCACATTATTGTCAGGTATAAAAGGCTTGACTATAATTTTGATGTACTATCGTGCCTCTACTTTGTGAATCTCATTTGGAATATCAAATTGGGCTCCTATGGTAGTGATCCTATCTACATGTTTATTTTCATTTCTAGGCACTGAAAGAATATATAAAGCATCAAAATTTTCTATCAAATGGCATACACGATGCTTATATTTCTTAAGTGAATCATTTTTCACAACATTTAGATTTCTAACTTGATTCACTATTAATTCCAAATCATCATGAACACATAAGCATTTGATTCTAGGCCATGTACCAATGCTTCATATTCGGCTGTATTATTTGTACAGCTGAATGCAAACCTAGAAGATGAATAATACTTGTTTCCTTCTGGTGAAATCAGCATGGCTCCAACACCAACACCTATACTGCTCCTCGAGCCATCAAAATAAAGTTTCAAAATCTTATTTTCCTCCTCTGTAGGGTATTTTTCCTCTTTAAATAGATTAGGCATAACAAAATTAGGTTCACGGATCATATAATCCCCTAATCCTATCTCATCTGTGTGCTAGAAAAGATCAAGCTCGTGATCTTTGGCTGCCCATTCATCTAGATTCACATTTTCTAAAGGGGTGCTATAGTCTAAGGTCATGGTTTGCTCCTCTAGTATGAGGACGATGTAGAGGTTAGTTTTTATAGGGCTCATAACATATGGTTCAATATGGTCTTTGGCTAGAGGTTCATATTTTATGGTCACTTTCGTACCATATCTTGTTCTAAAGAACATATGAGACCAATCAAAAGAGAAGAAACCCCCTAGTTTGGCTGTAAAATCCCTTGAGAGGCAAATGACAAAGTGGGGTGGTAGATCAATAACATGTATATCCTAATGGATAATTTTTTTTGGGGATGCATACAAAGTAAGGGATAAATTCTTGATTATACCAATAGTTTTAACAACAGACCAATCCAACTGAACTACACCCCTCTGAGGGTTAGGCTCATAAACAAGACCTAGTTTACCAGCTAAGCTCTTAGGCATAACAAAGCTACTTATACTAGAATCAACCATATAGTTATGCACTATTTTTTCCCTAATAATCAAACTCAAATAAAAAGGAGGAGGTTTTACCTCTTTTGTTTTTTTCTCATTATTAACCTCCAAGCTATTTGCAAGCACAACTTTGGTGTTTCCATGATTAGCATTATCAAAAATAAAAAGCTCAACCAAAGCATCCTACAACAAGTTCTTCTGATCTGGAATATGCAATGCATCCAAAACTGACATACTGACAGTAGGCTTCTTAAGATGTTCAACAACGTTGAAAGAAACAAGAATTACCTTTTACTGATGTTTAGTAATAGCAACATTGCTTCCTTTCTGCAAAGGCTACATTTGTGTCTTGGATACTCCTTGATAGGCACCTCTTGGCCTCTTTGTAGAAACTAAACCTTAGGCTATGCTGCAATAGTAAAATTTGATGAAGAAACATGCTGCTTGTCTTTTGTAGGTTGTTGTTGTAAGTTTCCAGCTTGCTGCTCCAAATCCATGGCTCTCTTTTTTGAACTAGTGTTGGTTGAAACATGAGAATCTTGTTGATCCTAGCCATTTATGCCAAAAAATTCAGAACTTTTCCAGTTTGGTAAAGCAACTTCAAAGTTTTACTGCTATTCTAGACTTTGACTTGGAACACTTTTTGAACCAGCATAGCTGTTCTGGACCATTAAGGCCTGATTTCTCATGCTATTTGCACATGCTGACTAGTTATGGGGTTGATTGCATGGATAACAACAATCAAAATATTGGGCGATGTTATTTTATGGTACAAGTTCCTTTGACGAATTGGCAACATTTGGGTTGTAGGGTTGGAACGGTCTTGGGTTGAAACTTTTCCTTTGGCCTTGATAGTCATTTTGAAAGGTTGGCCTATTAGGCTAATTCTGTTGATACAAGGATTGATATGGCTTATGTTCTTGGACAACCTACTTTTTAATGCTCATGAGATTATTCCCAAAGGTCTTTATTATACTTTTTATCTCTTGAAACTCTTGGTTTTGGGTTGGAGTAGCAATCTCTTGGGCTACAATATGATAACCTATTGCTAGAACAAAGGGAACATTAGCTAAGGGTGGTAATGATATAGGCGTAGGCAACTTGATTTCAAGAAACAAGGGCATAGGAGGCCTAGGGGAAAATTTTCCAACTTGAATAAGATAATTTTCTTCCCTGATGGTGATATCAAAAGCATTGGGGAGTGTGTGACCACCCATAGATTAGGTCATAACTAAACTTTTGCTATTCAAGGATTTTAAGAAAAATATAAAGGCATGATATGGTAAAGGTTTTACCATCACATGGATTCTATCCTAGGTTCTCTAGAATAAGTAATTGAAATCAACCAAGTGCTCATGTGGAGCTCTCTTGATTTTACTCAATTGCTCCAATAAGGATAAATGATCTAACTTATTAGCAAAAAACTAGTATAGGCCATCACCTAATGTGTCTCATGTTGCGATTGAGTTCACTCCAAGGCCTCTAAACCATTACAAAGATTTTCCCTTAAGCGATGTAGCCAAAAGCCTCAGTTCCACGTTCTCTTGAGTGATGTTGTGAACTGAGCATAAGGTGGTCACATCTCAATGTGTTCAATGGCAGTAGTTTGGTCTTCTCTAGTAAAGAATGGTGGGCTCCTAAAAGCTACTACTAGAATATCATCATAATGAGCAATATTTAATGGGATACCCCGTTAAAAGGCGTGAAGGCATGTTGTCTCACCATTGGTGGTACTTGTGATACAAGAACATGGTTTCCCGGTGATAGGACTAAAGAATTAAGAGTTGGAGGTGTTGATGCTGACCTCCCTAGTGTATCAAATAGTCTTTTTACTATTCTACCTCTCCTTCATGGTGGGTACAACTGTAGGTACTCAAATGGTACAAAACTTGATCTTGTTTGTATTTTTCTTATGCGCAAGCTGCACTATGTTTACATGCAAAATAAAAAATGGAGTCACCAAGTATATTGTAAAAAACTTTAAAAGGCTGAAAATATTGCTTCTTACACCAAACAACAACTTAAAAATTGAAAACTTCTCTGAAATTAATTTTTGAAGTCCTACCAGGTGTGCCAAAAACTATTATCAATCAAATATACACCCTATGATAAATTTGCATAATTTAACTATCTATTGACACATGGAAACCTTCTTTAGATGTGGGTGATATGATCATAGAAGGAATCTCCAGAGTGAGATGGTTCTCTAGATAATATATTCTATTCTAAATGATCTTCTGAGGGAAAGAGTTAGCAAGATGAACTGGAATTAAACTTTTCAGTTAAAGTGATTTTTAGAACTTAATGATGAATTTGGGTTTTACCCACAAACAACTCTCAGAAAAAAATAGTACTTCACAATCCCTCATGAACACTCAACACATAATTGATTTGTATGAAGATTTAGGCTTAAACACAACATGCAACCTGTATTTTATGAACTTTCTGCATCAAGAATCACAATTTTAGGACATAAAAAGGATTTTGTAAACAAAGATCACAATATAATATCAAACTAAAACTACAAAGGACACAAAAATTGAGAAATAGGAATGTTGTTTTATTCAAGTGAAGGAGTATCAAAAGTACGAGTAAAAATTTCTTCTTACAAAACTCTCTTTTTCAACATGAGAGGAAGAAACAATGAATCTGAACTGAGAAAACCCTAAGTTTTTCACCTAAAATAAAAGCTCCAAAACCCTAATCTGAGCTCAAGAAGAAAGCTTTGAAAAAATCATCTAAAACTGCTCCATCATGAGTAACTGAAGTGGAAAAATCTCACTCTTTGCATTTCCATGATGAAAAGAACCTAAAAATAGGCCTTCTTTGCTTTAAAAGCAAAAAAAACACCTTATCTCCTCTCCATCCAATTCAAATCCGCCCAAGAAAAGTCAAGCTCTCTTTTTCCTTACAAAATACTAAAAATAGCAAGAAAGAATAAAACAATCTATAGGATATTGTTTTATCTTTTGCTTTACAAAACATGTAGTTTTTCAACTTGATTTATTTTTGCAATAAAAGATTAAAAATCTTTGCAAGAACAATACCTTGTCTCTGCAATTACACTTTGATTTTTCTTAAAAAATCATAAAAATATAAATAATCTCCATGATTTATTTTAATTGATTTCTATAAAATCAATTGAAAATAATGTCTAGTGTGTATAATTCTTACTTAAGGCATAAGTATTGTTCAACATTTATATTTAATTGATTTCTCTCAAAATCAATTAAAAATAACCTAAGGCACTTAATCTCTCTCCATTTTTGACTAAGGCATAATATTTACCCTACATAAATACCATGAAATACTTTATCAAAATAAGCCTAAAGACTTAGGCATATGAAATCACACAACTTCAAAGGCTCGACCTAGTGGAAATACCTTCAACCACATAAAGTATTAAAATCAAATTTCATATTTCTAAATTTATGCAATATTCTCCATGGGTCAAATTAGGGCATTGAGAGGATAGAATAAAACTCAAAACAAACCCTAATCCTCATTTCATTTCACACTTATGACTTTGGGGAAGAAGGCTCTATTGAGAAAGAGCGCCACCAGCATGTGAGCTAGGTTTTCAGTTTGAAGCTCTTCATTTTGCATCCAAATTGGTTGAATCTCCATGAATGAGCAAGGTGAGTTAACTTCATTCTCTATTATAGTCTCTTCTCTGTGTTTTGAAAGCAAAAAATGGCCATAAGGCCATGACTAAGCATGTCTTATCTCTGATTTCTGTTCATTTTGTGTGCTTCCATTCTTCTTGGCCACCACATGTGAGCTCAAGCCATGCATTAAAAGCTCCATAACATCTTGGCTGTGGCTTGTATGCTCTTCTACAGTCATGAAATGGTATGTTCTCTTTTCTCCATTATTTTCCTATCAAAACAAAATCTTATAAAATACTCTATGCAAAAGGATGATTGCTATTCTTTTAAAAAATAATGTAGGCCCATTGTGTAGGCCATGCCATGTATGCTCTTAATCTGCACTTTTTGTGAGCTCAAAATGCTATCACAACTTCAAAAATGGCTTTCTCCCTCTGTGTTTACATTTCTTAACTCAAACCCTCACACGAGTATTTACTATTTGAGAAGAAGAAATGCTCTATGGCACGACCATGGCATGTCTATTCTGAGCATTTTGAAATTACTGTATTCTCCATTATCTTGAATTGAAACTCAAAGAGAAAGCTTTGTTACTAAAGAAGAAAACACTTATTACTTTTTCCCTAAAATTTCTTGTATTGTTCCATATACTAGGCTTGAACCATGATAGAATTATATGCATTTTGTATTTTTCAACAATAGCCCCCACATGGGTAAGCTGAAATAATGAGAAATCTATATTTTGAGTCAAAACCCCCATGTGGGTATTTGGTATTTTGAAAGAAATATATTCATTTATGTATTTTTATGTCAAAACCCCATGTGGGTTAGCCGTGCAAATGAAATCTTCATCTTAAGCTAAAACCAAGTATTTTTCTGAAAAGTCCCTTTAAATGAAGTAAGCTTTCTTTCTCGTTTTGAAAACAAAAACTATAAAAATTGTCTCACCCTATCGCTGTATGATACAATCATAAACTCCTTATTACCTATAGAAAATGATAATTGCACTTGTAAATTATGACTATTTCTTTGGATCTCTTATGGTTATTCATGTATTAAATGATCTGATATGCCCATTGAGAGCTCCTTCAGTTTGTTCACTCATAATATGATTAAAACACTTAATTTTTACCATTGCTACTAGTCATATGATATCTACAATATGTACCAAGATATGATTATGTTCTCATACATACTATCATAGTTGTCATTCACTGGCTCATACACACTCTTATACTTTATGGTATTGTCTCTTTCATTCACTTGTCTAAGGCATCTATTTTCCTCATAGCTTCTTTATGGCTTTTACTATCCCATTCACTGTATCATGACATAACATTGGTTACTCAAAACTAAGTTCAATGTATTACATCAAATACACTCTTATTCATATCATGTTGGGATAAAAATGACTCCTTTCATTCAATATTATCATGACACTTCTGAAAAAGTTCACAAATGGTAAAATACCTCTAACAAGAAATAACACCAATTGTTCTATTGTTGTTTTGGAACTGAAAGAAACAACACTATTCTCTTTTATAATATTAATCCTGTAGCAATATCCAAATAACATGAAACAAACAAATGATACCTAGTGTTAGCATCTGATGACCTTTGCTTCACTCATCATTATGAGTAACTCTGCTTGTATGATTACTTTTATGCTTGTCATCCTCCATTTCATAACTTGAATGCTTTAGAAACATGCATTCTCAGCTCAATGTTTCCTAAAATGAAGTCTCCCTATGTGCTTTCATAATTTATTAAAGCCTTGTTGATGAGGCATTATGTATGCCTGTTCACTATCACCATTATGACATGAAATACTTGTTGTGGGCGGGTGCATGGAAATGGGTAGCCATTCCGTGGACACCCTTTAAAAAAAAAAGGTTTTTGGACATAACGCGAGCGCGCTATCATGCGTGCGTGTTATAATGCACTCACGTTATGTCGTCGGTTAAACCTAGGTAAGGTCCGGCGGATAAAAACTACAAAGAGATAACGTGAGCACATTATAATGTGCTCGCGTTATAATGCACTCGCGTTATTGACTGTTAAAAGTAAAAAAAGAAATGCAAATCTCTCATTTGCATTTCGACTATTTTTTTTGTGCACCCACGGCCAAAAACACCAAAATAGCGCGCTCGCGTTCAGGGAGAGGAATTTCTTCACCAAGCATCCAAATTTCTTTGCAACGATGGTGCCACAAAGATGAGGAGCTGTAAGAGGTAAGGATTCTATGCTTTTTATTTTGAATTTGTTAGTTTTAGGTTGAATTTGATATCTATTTGTTTGAAATTTTAGGAGATGTAAATCAACCTGCAAACCCTCAAAATCCTCAACAGGAGGACCAACCAAATCCTCAAGATCAAAATCAACCACAAAATCAACCTCCTCCACCAATCACTCAACCCCCTCCTGGCACTCAACAAAATTTAATGAGTGAAATTGAAAATAAAAAAAAACAAATTGAGGATTTGATCAATAGGTTGAGTGATCCAAATGGTTCAACCACAGAAAGAATGACCCTAGCAAATTCCTTGAAAGATATGTTAACAAATGTAGATTCAATTAGCAAACAAATAACTAGATGGGAAGATAGGAGGCAGGTGGCTAGGGAGTATTATACAAATAAACTATCATACAAGGATGTGAAAGATTTAAAAATAACAAAAGGTGATTTGTGCTCATTATTCACCGACCCACGCACAAATCAAAATCTTACCCTCAATGCAAAGAGGTTTCCTATCCATTGGTGCCACCACCAACAAATGAAGGAGCGATTTTATGATAGGTGGTACATGGTCTTCGATTACCCACCGTGCAACAATTGCGAGGTCCCACAATATTTCCTTAGGAAACTATACAGTGAGTTCATATTGAACAAAATCCCAAATTATTTTGATATGAGGGATTTCTAGGGGAGACGTGGGGGGTCAGCTCAGGATAGACCTGGTGCACAGCCGGATTGTACGCGGCAAGGTAGATGAGCTCTCGCTAGGCCGCCTCATGAGCACATTGTTATGCCTTCCATCATGAAGGAAAGTGCTGATGTAGAGACATTGTAGGCAATCAACACTTTGATCCAGAGTGTCATCCATCATACTAGCCCTATTCTACAGCGCCATCCAGGGGAGTCTTCTAGTGGTGGTCTTCGAACACATGTGTGTCAATCTTACGGAGCTACTTGTTCACATGACCCCACTGACCCTCAGGAGACTGGTACGCATGATCCATCTGGAGCTATGGAGATGGAGAGGGTAGCTGAAATTTTGCATGAGGCATATGGCATTGATAGTCAGGTAAAAGTTATTGCATGTGTTCATTGAATTTGATTTATTAAATTTTGATTTTGAAATGCAAGATTAACTAGAAATGTTTTATGATTTTAATAAAATTGCAGGGTCATAGTGTTGAGACTGGATACACTGGCCCCCCACCAACCTATTTTTGCAGTACACCTATCGCTAGGGTATGTAACTAGTAAACAATTATAAGATTATTGCATATTAATGGAATTGTTTTACGAATGGTAATTTAATATGCAATTTTGGATGTTGAACAAACTAATATTGGAGGTTTTGATGGAACACTTCCCAGTGGCGGTGGGTTTACTCAAACCTTCACGCAGGTAATAGAATAAAGAGTTTAACTAATGAATCAAGTACTTAATAGATTTGTGTAGTTTATACATGCACATTGTTGATTATGTTGAATAATTTGTTGTTTTATTTTTAGTTGTTGCAAGATGATACACCTCTGAATGTGACGAGGGCAATGGATATTGGTGTGACATCTGCTATACAATCCTCGATGGCTCTGACAGAAGAGGTATGAGGTAAATTAGTAAATTTTAATTTACATTTGTTGTTATAGATGTTAGTTAGTCAGAAATCAAACCATTATTTATTCACATAGTTTTTGTTTATTTGTATGGTTTATACAGGGCTTGAGCATGCCTGAGCATGGGTGTGAGGATATTTCCCTTGTGGAGAGAGATCGTGAGATGGCTGTAAGTGATTATTTTGTCAAATATATCATTTTTTATAATGTAATTTCTATATATTCATGTCTTTACTTCTTATTGTAATAGTTAAAACTTCACCATGAACTAAACCCTAGTAGGAGTATTAGGAGCACTCCACGAGCATAGAAAAAATGAGTGATAGACCTATCACCATCCGAGCGAAAAGGAAAGGGAAAGATTTTATTTCCTGGGCATGGAGAGCAATGACTTTTGATTCCATAGTCTTTTATTGTATGCCTGCATGGTAGTTTTGTACATATTTTTTATTGGACATATTTGACATTGTATGCCTAGATGGCATTCTCGTAAGCCTATATGGCTATTTTGTACATATATTTCATACTTATATCAACATATATTTATGTATGCCTACATGGCTATTTGGTTAATACAAATATCTTTTTTCAATGCTTGTCCATATTTGCATTCTAAATTGATGGTTCAATAGATATGAGTTACGTATATTCAAGTGTATACTTTACAACTTACGTGTATACTTTGTGACTTACGTGCATTCGAGTGTATACTTTGTGGCTTACATGTTTTCATGCATATACCTTGTATTTGTGCATATACTTTGTTTTAATTTGTGTATACTATGTATTCGTTTGTATACTTTTTGAGGCTTATGTGTTTATGAGTACTTGTAGTTCCCTTATTTACATGTACATGTTTGACTTATTCACGTGTATAATTATTAATTGGTTAGCCGTAGCATTGATCTATGTCATCCTCAATGCATGATCCTTAAGATGGAGTAAGTACACCCTCAAGGTCAAAAGGAGTTTCACATGCATTCTTCGTAGGCTCATTTTGGTAGTGAAACCAAAAACCTCTTGCATCATTGAAACAAAAAAAAAATTCCTTTATAGTAGGTCTGAAGCCATTATCATTCTCCATTAGTTCTTCATGTATCCACTCCCCATTAATGGTTGTCTCATGACCTTCATGAAACCAAGCACTTATCTCATTTGTGATAGAAGAAATGTATGAAGATTTATCTTCCTCCTTATGAACCATTCATTATCATGAGAGATGGGTTCTTGTGAACCACTACTGATGAATCATGGGTCAATGAGTTTGACTTGTAAAACTACACGATTGAATCCTGATAGCAATATCACAATATTTATATATCTAAATACTGCCATTGAATCCTGAATACTGCCATCTTACCCACACAAGATTCTGGAAGATGCTTCCCACCCTTCTCTTAGTGGTTGCTCTCATTGCACCTTCTACCTAGCTTCATCTTGGTGTAGACAATACGAAGACCCCAACTTGAGATCTTCACACATGCAAGAACAACTGCGTCCTTCCTACAGCTTGGATGGATCAACTTGCAACCAAGAACCCACGTTACTTCCTGGTGTAGATTGCCTTCTACATGCTCAGAACCTTCTACCTCTGATACCATTCTGATGTAGAGGACACAACACAAGACAGTGGCTCATCCACCCTTCTCACTCCTTAACCTACTGATCACTACTGATCACTAATCAAGACATGTTCTTAAGCCTCTAATTCTATCCACCACCTTTCTGTTGTTCAAAGCCTGAGTCACACATTGCTCAAACACAATGGTCGAGCGATGTAATGGTTTCTTTGAAAATCGTTATACATTTAAAACCATACAAGAATTTGACACTCGGTTATATTACATATATTCCCTGTCAACTGAAACCGTTTTTCCCATTCCATTCGGGACTGTCATAAAGAAACCCGAAAACAAGACATCCATGACATTCAAAACAATAGTGAATCCTTCAAAACTAATCTGCATTCACAATTTGCAAAACAATAAACTAGGAAAGATAGAGAGAACAAAACGATGAGAAATGGAAACTCCTCTTTAACAAATTCCAGATATTAACACTTCAAAAACATACATGCTTTAAATGGCTCTTTGGCCGAAGGCCAGAGAGCCTGATTTCTTCTCCCTCTTGTTTACTCTCTTTTTTGTTTTCCCGTAGTTGCACTCTCTATTTCCTCTATCTCCTCGTATTCGGTTACATGTTGTCTCTTTATAGAGATTCTAGGGTAGTTAGACAAATTGTTCATCTACCCGATATTCCCATTCAGTTACAACTGTCATTTAATCCTTTTGATGAATATATCATTGCAATTTTAAACACTTAACCATTTCTTAACATGGTCCCACGAAATTCTAAATGACTAAAACATTAAAAAATTATGAAGCTTGTCATAAATTTCAAGAGTCGAGGTGTCCCTGCACCAATATCCTAGTTGTCCCTTTCTTGATTTATTCCTCACTGATCCATCTTATTGGATTCTTTCACCTTTTACCCATAGCTTTCTTGAAAAACTCAATTTTAGGCCTTGTAGCCTTCTGCCCCAATTTGGCCTCCTAGAACCCGTTTTCTTGATTTTCTCACAATCAGTGTTAACAGCCCCCAAATGTTTTTGCAAATTCTTTCTTTTGATCATCAAGGCTCCAATATTTACGAAGCCTTAGGTCCTACAAGTTTTCGTACATATGATTGTCCTCAAACCCCCTATTTTCAAGGGTTCCTATGGTTTTTGGCTCTTTTTCCTTCTTTGAGGGCTTCAACGACCTCCTCAGCTCTTCTCCTAGCACACACATGACTGAGATACATGTGCCTACACTCTAATACTCTTTATTGGCACAAACCAATCCATTTAGCAACTCTCCTTGCTGTTGTCCTCTCCAAGCTACTAGCCAGAATGCACTTGCACTCACCTAGTGCTTGATGATTTCATCACCTCCCTGCAAAACAAGACCCCTTAACCTATATGTACACTATTTACATAGTCCCCAACTTGATTCCAAGTGGCCATGAGAGGAAAGCCATGGGAAGTCAAGTGGGACTCATTATTCACAAAACTGGCCTGAACCGGCAATGAGACCAAGAAAACCAATAACTTGCAAAAAGATAACCAGTCGGTCTAGATGACTAATCTAATGCTACACAAGATAATTAAGTGACAAAAATGGAAGACTCAAAGCATTAGATAAGTCCCTTCAATCCATTCTTGACTGGATGAAGGCTCAAACACAGAAATTCAATGAAAACTTGCTCTCTTCCAATCACAAAAATGTACTCTCCAAGTCTCAATTCGCGAAAACAATCCTCCAACCCAGGTATTAGGGTTTTTCTAACCTTATATACCTTTCTCCCACATTCTAGGACCCTTCGGTTGGGCTTAGAGCATCATTAATGTCATTTTCCAACTTTTAGGACAAATAGCCAAGGCAACATTGCTCAAAATGCTCACAGTGTCCAAGACTTACCCAAACCGAAAGCCCCTAACAAACCTATTTCCAATTCACTCATCAAAAAAACTCTTGGGACTTTATATCATAGTCCTTATTCCCTCTTTCATCCTAATCCAATAGTAGCCACTTTTCAAATCAATCTTGGAGTAGTACCTAGCACCCCCCTAAACAGTCCATTAAATCTTCTATCCTAGGAATAGGAAACCTATATCTAATGGTTATCCTATTTATGGCCCTAGAATCAGTACACATTCTCCACTTATCTCCCTTCTTAGGTGCCAACACCACTGGAACAACACATGGGCTTATGCTTTTCCTGATCAACCCTTGGTCCAAAAGTTCTTGAACTTGCCTTGCTATCTCCTTGTTCTGCTCTGGTGTCATTTTGTATGCAGACTTGTTAGGCAATGTTGCTCTTGGTACAAATTCAATTTGATGATTGATTGCCCTCTTAGGTGGTAGTGTAGCTGGTGTGCCTTCACAAATGATATCCTTGAACTGATCCAATAGTTGCTTCACCTTTGCTGTCATAGGTAGCCAACTAGGTGACTCCTCCTCCTTTGGCTTCAACATGATTGCATAGACAACTCCTTCTTCCTCCTTCATGTCTCTTAGGGATTCCTTTCCACTCATCAAAAGTACACTGGATTCTGCCTTTTCCACTATTCTTCTTGGGGAAAAACCTTCATGGTTAAGTGCTTGAGCTGGAGTATACTGGAATGGGTGACCTCCCGAGAAGGCCTAGTGCCTCACCTCTATGAGCATCACTTAGATGCAATGATTTCTATGTGGGCCATTCAATATCATTTCAAATTTGTTTCTTTAAACAACTTACAAATTTGCAACTTAAGACTCCTCCAACCTAAGGGATCGATCTGGTGGAACATAGCTCAGAGCGATTCCACGTGTTTCGGTGAAAAAAAGGACCATGACTAGCGTAAACATACCTATTTGGATGTGTTGGAATAGTCCACTTGGTCACACAAGTTGCAGAATGAAAGTTGCACCACTCTGCAACTTTGCACTGCTTGCATTTGATGCTTTTTCCATCAAGTGAAAATCCGCCACCATTGGAAAACCACTCCGAGATAGCCAAAACCGAGAGAGGTTTTTGCAGATAGGCTCAATGCAATCCTATAGGATTAGACAATAAGTTTCTAAGCATCACGGTATCCAAGTAATAGCATGCTGAAGTTTGCAGCTATTTTGCACTTGGGACCCTTAAGGGATTGATCCGGTGGAACATAGCTCAGAGCGATTCCATGTGTTTCGGTGTGAAAGAGGACCATGCCTACCATAAAAATACCTATTCAGACGTGTTGGAATAGTCTGCTTGCTCACATGAGTTGCAGAGTGAAAGTTGCACCACTTTGCAACTTTGCACAACTTGAATTTGACACGTTTTCCATCAAGTGAAAATCCGCCGCCACGAGAAAAACACTCCAAAATAGCCAAAATCAAGAAAGGTTTTTCTAGAGGGGTCCAACAACTTTCTGTAGGATTAGATGAGAAGTTTCTAAGCATAATGGTATCCAAGTAATAGCATGCTGAAGTTTGCAGCTATTTTGCACTTTGGACCCTTAAGGGATTGATCCGGTGGAACATAGCTCGGAGCGATTCCACATGTTTTGGTATGAAAGAGGACCATGCCTACCATAAAAATACCTATTCAGACATGTTGGAACAGTCTGCTTGCTCACACGAGTTGCAGAGTGAAAGTTGTACCACTTTGTAACTTTGCACAACTTGAATTTGACACGTTTTCCATCAAGTGAAAATCCGCCGCCACAAGAAAACCACTCCAAGATAGTCAAAATAGAGAAAGGTTTTTCTAGAGGGGTCCAATGCCTTTCTGTAGGATTAGACGAGAAGTTTCTAAGCATCACGGTATCCAAGTAATAGCATGCTGAAGTTTGCAGCTATTTTGCACTTTGGACCCTTAAGGGATCGATCCGGTGGAACATAGCTCAGAGCGATTCCACATGTTTCAGTGCGAAAGAGGACCATGCCTACCGTAAAAATACCTATTTGGATGTGTTGGAACAGTCTGCTTGCTCACACGAGTTGCAGAGCGAAAGTTGCACCACTTTGCAACTTTGCATAGCTTGAATTTGACATGTTTTCCATCAAGTGAAAATCCGCCGCCATGAGAAAACCACTCCAAGGTAGCCAAAATTAAGAGAGGTTTTTCTAGAGGGGTCCAATGCCTTTCTGTAGGATTAGATGAGAAGTTTCTAAGCATCACAGTATCCAAGTAATAGCATGCTGAAGTTTGCAGCTATTTTGCACTTTGGACCCTTAAGGGATCGATCCGGTGGAACATAGGTCAGAGTGATTCCACGTGTTTCAGTGTGAAAGAGGACCATTCCTACCATAAAAATACCTATTCGGATGTGTTGGAATAGTTTTCTTGCTCACATGAGTTGTAGAGTGAAAGTTGCACCACTTTGCAACTTTGCACAGCTTGAATTTGACACATTTTCCATCAAGTGAAAATCCGCCACCACGAGAAAACCAATCCAAGATAGCCAAAATCGAGAGAGGTTTTTCTAGAGGGCTTCAATGCCTTTCTGTAGGATTAGATGAGAAGTTTCTAAGCATCACGGTATCCAAGTAATAGCATGCTGAAGTTTGTAGCTATTTTGCACTTTGGACCCTTAAGGGATCGATTCGGTGGAACATAGCTCAGAGTGATTCCACGTGTTTCGGTGTGAAAAAGGACCATGCCTACCATAAACATACCTATTAGGATGTGTTGGAATAGTCTGCTTTCTCACACGAGTTGCACAAAAATGTGTACAAATTGTTTACATGACCTTTATATGACCTTTTTCACATTGTTTACATTTCAAAATTCAAAGTTTGCAAATTTTCCTACTCAAGGCATTTACAAAACAAGGTGCTACTACACCAAACATGAAATTAAACCTTACAATATTTGAGTATATCTCATTATGTAATTAAATCTTATTACAATGCCTCTGGCACTTTGTTCTCTCAGATCTCTTACAATGTCACTCATACATTCAAGATTCTTTTTAAATGTCTACATCATAGGTGCTCATCATGAGGTTAAATTCAAATGAGTAACTTGAGATTACCTCGCTAAGCTTCACATTATCTCTTATAATGGCTTGAAATCAAAATTGAGATTTTTCAAAAATCATCAAAATAAGTATGTTGCATTGCTTTTTTCGCTGAGATTTTTGATAATGGCTCTTAAATTAGCATTTTCTGCAATGAAAGATCAATCAACCCTTAGTAGTTTACTTACAAAGATGCAAAGTGAAAGAGAAAAAGAAAGAGCATCCAAAATGGAAATGAAATAAAAATAGATGGAAGGCACTTACAGATGTTGCATGCATGCATCAAAATAAGGATGTTGCATTGCTTTTTTGGTTGACATTCTCTTCGATGGCTCATATATCAATATTTTTTGCAAGGGGACACCAATCACTGTAAAAGAAGATGATAGCATTGGCATCAAACAAATTAATGTGCATACAAGTATAAATTAATAAGAACCAATGTGCATATACTTACAAATTAATCCAACGAACCATTTGGGTCTGCTCTACTCTTTATTGTGTCAAGTATTGCCTCATGGTCAGACTCACGGACCTTCCATAGCGTCTTGTTCAAAGGTCTACCCCCATATTTGGTCAAATGAACATTGGATGCCATGACAAGGTTTGAGTAATGAAGAATCTTATGATGCATTTCAAAGTCTTGAAATAGCCAATGTTTAACACTTGAATGTGGGTACCTTCTAAGCCATGTTCCAGTAACCACAACTGAGCCTGTAGGGTATTCGATGTTTTCTCCATCTATAAGTGGGGCCTCCAATTTATTTTTGGTCTCAACACAATGACACAAGTAATAGTTTGTTCCCTCTTCATTGTCTTCATCTGCAATAATTGCATAAACATGCCCTGCATTGATAGGTGCAAAAAATCTCTTGGAATTTGTCAACATTACGAATATAGTACAAAGTAAGATCTAACGATATGGAATTTCAACAACTAAGAAAGTTGATATATCACCTCATTGAACTAGATCCGATATGTGGTCAAAATCGACCGATGATTCTATTTGTGTCAGTTCCAATGCCGTCGGAGGGTGATACGTGTGAAGTGGGCTAAGATAACTTGTCAACCATTTGTCAACCCACTCCCCTGACTCACAATCATTCCAGTCTTGCATTGTACATGAAGAACAAAAGCATGCCATCTTTCGTGTATCGATACTCCATGAACTTGTATTTGAGCTAAGGAAAGAGTGTACCTCACTCGATCCTATTAGTGTACAACAGTCTTCATATGGTGGAATGTTAGTATCATCCATCAACCAAAAAAATCTATGAATTGAAGACGTACCTTCATTACTTGGACCCATCAAAGCATTACACCACTCGACGATTGATTTTGCATCTATCAACTTTGCACTGTCTTTATACTTTAACTCTTCTCATGCTAATGCTCTTTTCACGCATGCTTCTGCACCATCATGCTCCCCCTTTCCATGTCCAGCCTCACAAAAGTTCCACATATGTTGAACACCTGTAATGACATGCATCCTGCACAACCAGTAGAATATGCGCGAGTTCTTGAACTGTGCTGCACAGTTATCAGACCATATTATATGTTGATCGTATTCTATGCCCCTCTGAGGCAAACCACTGTAGAACATCTGGAAGCAACCTTGCATGAACTTTGTAGAATGTGTGCGATCATCACTAATGTAAAAGTGGTACTCCCTCATTACCTTCCTTTGCTCATCTATACTATCAGATGCATGAATGAATGCTATGTGCACAAATATCAAAACTTGTGTAGAGTTGTAATATTGTGACTGCACCTCATGTTGTGGTTGTAGAGTGTAGTTCTCTGCAAAGTCAACCACGGATACTATGCTTCCAACTGGAAAGGTGTCCTTGCATAGCTTGAACTACATGTCCAACCATTGGGCTCTATGGGTATGCATTGCATACTCAGATAGTATACTGTCACGAAATGTGGTCATAAATTTGTACATTGGAATCTTCTCAATAACCAAATCACACCTTTTTGCTTGAGACCCATCTTTTGTAGCATATGCCACTGTTTTATACTTCCCGAACTCTACTAGTTTTTGTCCCACCTCATCTGTGCTTTCCATATGTTGACATACTTGCATACGCTGGAAGCCACCGCAACGCTCGCATGAACCATCCAAGCATGTTGTCCTATAGAATATCTAGCCATCCTCTATTTGACATAAAATTTTTGATAAGAACTCTCTTGAAGATTTTGGTGGGGCTTCTATGCCACAATCCTGCAAAACATCGTTAGTATGCAAATCTAAACATATAGAACAATAAACATCGTAATGGTTAGAAAATTCAATATGTAGTCTACAACAAAAAGTAGTGCGTGTGTGATTTATCTTGACATAAAAAGGTTTAAGTAGTTCAAAATATCTTTGAGAAATACTAATTTGAGGATAATCATTTTCAAATTTCCGAAAAAATTGGGTTTGAATCATATCCAAAAAATGCTTTGGATGTGGCTCACGATTCCGACTACCGATTCTCCTTCTTACCACATCCCTTTGATTTGGAGATGGCCTTGTGTTATTCTTCCAATACTCTTCAATTAGTGTTCTCAAGGCTTCGACAACTTCTTTATCTTTTCGTGATAATCTCCTTGAGAATGCCCATAATTCATTTGTATCATTGCCCTCAATTCTTTGCCGCCTTTGAATGGCCCTTGATAAAGTTTTTCTACTAATTCCTATTTTTTCACTAGTCTTTCTAATTAGGCGAGCTCTCTTTGTTTGAAAACTTACCAAAGTCGATGTAATCACACACCGGGTGACATTACTATCCTTTGAGCATGAGGTCTTACCCACACTCTCATAAGCATCCATTAGATTCTTCACAATAGTGTCTTCACTCGATGCATTTGATGTTCTCAACCCAAGAGTCTTCATAATGTTCCTATACTTTACACCCTACATCATTTCAACAAATAGTTGACATCTTGCAGTCTCATTTAGCCTTTCAAAGAATCTTTTCCAAATCTTATCAGCATATCTTCTACAAGTGCGTGTTGAAATCTTACCTTCCATGTGCTACAAAATCTCATCATCAATATTAATCAAATACTTTGGTTTTCTAAGCAAAATTCTAGGTGGTGTTCTCCTAGGTACATACATCTCAACATTAGGAATTTCATCAATATATAATTGAGGTGGGCTAGATTGCATACCTTCAATCCAGGGTGGAGAAGAAGACATACCTTGAGGTTCAGATGGGAATGATGGCATACCTTCTTCGTCAATTTTATTGATGATGTACTCTCAACTTGAGATGCGTTGGATCATGTCTAACAATATTCACTTGCAGTAAATGGTGTCCCTCCATATTCACTTGCAGTAGATGGTGTCCATCCATATTCACTTGTGCTAGATGGTGTCCCTCCATATTTGCTTGTGCTTAATGGTGTCCCTTCATATTCACTTGTCGTAGAGGGTGTGTCTCCAACTATGGTATCTAAATCTATCTTACGACGATGCTTTCGCATTCGTGCCTTTTGTGCTGCCAATTCCCGTTCTCTTTTTGATGGTTGAGGTTCCTCTCCAATCGGGTTGTTCTCATCAATCGTTTCCAATTTCTTCTTTTCACGATATGCCACCACTCGAACTCTCTCCTTTTCTTTCAAGGTTTCATTCTCTTCATCTGTTAGTTTCCTCTTTGTCTTTTTATTTGGCATGGCAGATAATTTTATCTATACCATGGTAATGAGACAAATATTAGTTCCTAAAAAATGTATCCATTCAAGATAATTGAAAAATATGTCATTGAAGGCTTCATTTAAATAATACTTACAATCATCTTGTACAAAAGTAGTCTTTTATTGTTGATGGTTCTAGCCAACCACCAAGGGAATAAGGACTATGATGTAAAGTCCCAATAGTGTTTTTGATGTGTGAGTTAAGGAAAACTTAGGGCAGTCTAGAGCCTTGAAGTTTGGAGAAGCCTGAATGATGAAATTAGGCAAATTAGTCCATGTAGACTTGGCAATTTGTCCTAAAAGTGGGAAAAGGGCATTAATGATGCTCTAAGCCTGACCCAAGGGTCCTAGCACATGGGAGAAAGGTATATAAGGTCATAAAAACCCTAATTGAGCATATGGGAAAGCTATTGTACTATTTCGAGTTTTGGAAGGGGAATTTGTGAGTTAGAAGAGTGCAAATTTCATTGAATTTATGTTTTTGTGCCTTCATCCAATCAAGAACGGATTGAAAGGACCTGTCGAATGCTTGGAGTCTTTCAATTGTGGAACTTAATTACTGTGTGAAGCATTATATTAGCCATTTAGTTCAATTGCTTTCTGTTTTGCAAGTTTTTAGAGTTTTTGGTCTCATAGCCGATTCCTGCCAGTTTTTGGAAATAATGATCCCCACTTGAATTCTCATGGCAAGGCTACCATGGAAACTTGGAATCAAGTAGGGGAATGTTTTTAAAGTGTATATATGGTGTGTGGTGTCTTGGTTTTCAGGGGAGATGGTGAATTCATCAAGAACTAGGCGAGTGCAAGTGCATTTTGGCTAGTGGCTTGGAGAGGACAGCAGTAAAGAAAGTTGCTAAATGGACTGGTTTGTGCCAATCAAGATCAAGACAGTGTGGGCACATGTATTCCAGACATGTGTGTGCAAGGAGGAGAGTTAAGGAGGTCACTAAAGCCATCAAAGTTGGAAAAAGGAGCCAAAACCCTAGAAACCCTCGAAAATAGGGGGTATGAGGACAGTCCTATGTACGAACACCAAAGGGACTAAAAACCTGGTAAATATTGAAGCCTATGGTACCACTAGAAAGAATCTATAAAAATATTTTGGGGTTGTTAGGACCGTTTTTGAGAAAAGCCAAGAAAACGGGTTCTAAGAGGCTTAATTGGGCAAAAGGCTACAAGGCCTAAAATTGGGTTTTTCAAGAAAGAGATGGGTACAAGGTGAAAGAATCCTATGAGATGGATCAGTGAGGATTCAAATCAACAAGGGGATAGTGAGAATACCCTTTCGTATCCCCTTGAGTGGTTAGGATACTTTGGGTCAGTGTGGAGCCCAGGGAAGCTTAGTGGTGAATTGACAGCAATGGTGAAAAATTTGAAATTGGTGGAGAGTCTTATGAGGTGAGAGGGGTTTATGAGGGATCCCTGAGTAGGGTAGAGAGGAATACCCTAGGAAGACCAAAGAATAGGTCTTGGGAAGAGAAATATTGCTCTTCAAAGATAAGACTCCCCATCAATTGTTGAAGGACTGGTCTATGTAATGAACTTTTGACCTTGTGCAGGGTATTTTGAAGATGTTTGATGCTTTGGAATGGTCTGGGAATGGTCTTAAAGGATGAATTTTGGTGAATGGTTCTGAATTTCTATAATTGGCAAGTGTAAAATGGTAATTGGCAAGTGTAAATAATTGTCTATATAATTTTCTAATTTAAAATGTGCATTGACAACCTAAGGTTATAATGACAAACAGAAATGAAAGAAAGCCATAATAGAATGAAATAAAATTTGTAAAGACTTCACATACCTTAAAAACTAGACTTTCAAATGGAGGAATTCAACCGAATTATGTAGCCTTAGCTTCTTCTTTCTTCAAACTCCACAACAATTTGACTTGTTCAAAAGCTTGTTCCCTTTCACACTTCAATTGTATATCAATTTTCAATGGAATTCAAACTTCAATTGATATTATATGTCTTTCAACATCGAGACTTTGCTATTTCATGCAAAGGTGGTAAAAAGATCATGGAAAAGGTGATGGAAAGTGAAAAATATGCTTGCACACTTCACAACATCATCAAATATATATTTTTTGTTGGAGCACGCGCAAAACCAGGGGAATATGCAAACTGTGGGCCTTCAAATCACGGGTATATTGATTTTTTTACCATTTTAGTAAACTAAAAAATGCGCACACATTATAACGCGAGCGTATTATGTTAAATTAAGTTTTCTTAGTGTATTTTTGATAGTATAGGGGTTTCTGAGAGAGTGGGAGGGAGAGAGGGGGAGAGTGGAAGATAGAGAGGGATGGAGAAGGGGAGAGTGGGAGAAAGAGAGAGGGAGAGAGTGGGAGATGGACTGGGAGATACAGAGGGAGGGAGAGAGGGTGAGAGTGGGAGAGAGTGGGAGAAGGGGAGAAGTGGAGAGTGGGAGATAGAGAAAGAGGGAGAGCGGGAGAGAGTGGGAGAGTGGGGGAGAGTGGGAGAGAGTGGGAGAGTGGAGGAGAGTGGGAGAGAGTGGAGGTAAGTTTATAGGGCATAAGGATTAGGGTTTAGAATAATGGGTATAGGGTTGAGGGTATAGGGCTAAGTGTATAGGGTATAGGGATTAAGGTTTAGAATAATGGGTATAGGGTTGAGGGTATTGGGTTTCAGATTGAGGTTTAGGGTTTAGGGTTTAGTGTACAAGGTTGAATGTAGGGTTTAGGTTTTAAGTATAGGGTTGGGGGATGATGTTCAGGGCTTAGGTTATAAGGTTGAGGGTATAGGGTATAAGGATGAGGGTTGAAGGTGTAGGGTTGAGGTATAGTGTTCAAGGTTGGGGGTGTAGGGTTAACTGTATAGAGTATAGGGATTAGGGTTTAGAATATTCAGTATAGGGTTGAGGGTATTGGGTTTAGGGTTGAGGGTTTAGAGTACAAGGTTTAATGTAGGATTTAGTGTTTAATTATAGGGTTAAGGGTTCAAGGATAATGTTTAGGGTTTAGGGTTTAGGGTTTAGGAATAATGTTAAACATAAAACCCTACAATCTCAAGTCTTAACCCTATACCTTATACCCTTAACCCTACAACCTAAAACCTAATCCCTATACCCTATACACTTAACCTCATACCCTTAACCCTGAACATTATACCTCAACCCTCAACCCTTAAACTTGTACATAAATCCTAAAACCTAAACCATCAACCCTAAACCTAATATCCTCAATCTAATACCCTCAACTATATACCCAATATCCTAAACCATAATCCATATACCCTATACACTTAACCTTATACCCTCAACCCTAAACACTATCCCTCAACCCTCAACCCTATACCCTGTAAAGAGTTTAGGAGAGAGAGAGAGAGACCTGAGAGAGGGTGAAATTGGCAACTACATTGCCAATTTCACTGAATTGGCAAGCTAGTGGGCCCACTAGCTTGGCAATTCGGTGAAATTGGCAACCTAACTGGCCTGTTTGAAAAATGGGTCCAAGAAATGGGGTCTCTCGATGATGTAAATCACCAAGAGACCCCATTTCTTGGACCCAATTTTTCAAACAGACCACTACATTTCCAATTTCACTAAATTGGCAACCTAACTTGTCTGTTTGAAAAAATGGGTCCAAGAAATGGGGTGTCTTAGTGATGTAAATCACCGAGAGACCCCATTTCTTGGACCCATTTTTTCAAACAGACCACTACATTTCCAATTTCACTAAATTGGCAACCTAACTTGTCTTGTTTGAAAAAATGGGTCAAAGAAATGGGGTCTCCCGGCTATTTACATCACCGAGAGACCCCATTTCTTGGACCCATTTTTTTAAACAGGCCACTACATTGCCAATTTCACTAAGTTGGCAAGCTGGTGGGCCCACTAGCTTGGCAATTCGGTGAAATTGGCAACCTAACTGGTCTGTTTGAAAAAATGGGGTCTCTCAGTGATGTAAATCACCAAGAGACCCCATTTCGTGGACCCATTTTTTCAAACAGGCCACTACATTGCCAATTTCACTGAATTGGCAAGCTAGTGGGTCCACTAGCTTGGCAATTCGATGAAATTGTCTCCCTACCAAACTCTCTTTATTTCTCTCTATCTCACCTCTCTTTCACCTCCCTCTCTCTCCCTCCATCTATAGCTCCTTATCTACTCTTTATCTCTCATGTATCTCTACCTCTCCTTCCCTCTCTACTTATCTTTTTCTCCTCTTTCCCTCCCAACCTCTCTCTCTCTCTCCCCAATCCCTCCCTCCCCCTATTTCTCTCTCCCCCTATGAGGGTTGAGAGTGTAAGGTTTAGTGTTTAAGGTATAGGGTTGAGGTTATCGAGTTAATTGTATAGGGAATAAGGTTTAGGGTTTAGGATATTAGGTATAAAGTTGAGGGTATGTGGTATAGGGATGATGGATGAGGGTTTAGGGTTTAAGGTATAGGGTTGAGGGTTGAGGGATAGTGTTTAGGGTTGAGGGTATAAGGTTAAGTGTATAGGGTATATGGATTATGGTTTAGGATATTGGGTATATAGTTGAGGGTAATGGGTTGAGGATATTTGTTTTAGGGTTGATGGTTTAGGTTTTAGGATTTATGTACAAGTTTAAGGGTTGAGGGTTGAGGTATAATGTTCAGGGTTAAGGGTATGAGGTTAAGTGTATAGGGTATAGGGATTAGGTTTTAGGTTGTAGGGTTAAGGGTATAAGGTATAGGGTTAAGACTTGAGATTGTAGGGTTTATGTTTAACATTATTCCTAAACCCTAAACATTATCCTTGAACCCTTAACCCTATAATTAAACACTAAATCCTACATTAAACCTTGTACTCTAAACCCTCAACCCTAAACCCAATACCCTCAACCCTACACTGAATATTCTAAACCCTAATCCCTATACTCTATACAGTTAACCCTACACCCCCAACCTTGAACACTATACCTCAACCCTACACCTTCAACCCTCATCCTTATACCCTATACCCTCAACCTTATAACCTAAGCCCTGAACATCATCCCCCAACCCTATACTTAAACCCTAAACCCTACATTCAACCTTGTACACTAAACCCTAAAACCTAAACCTCAATCTGAAACCCAATACCCTCAACCCTATACCCATAATTCTAAACCTTAATCCCTATACCCTATACACTTAGCCCTATACCCTCAACCCTATACCCATTATTCTAAACCCTAATCCTTATGCCCTATACACTTAGCCCTATACACTTACCTCCACTCTCTCCCACTCTCCTCCACTCTCCCACTCTCCCCCACTCTCCCTCTTTCTCTATCTCCCACTCTCCCCCTCTCTCCCTCCCTCTGTATCTCCCACTCTATCTCCCACTCTCTCCCTCTCTCTTTCTCCCTCTCTCCCCTTCTCCATCCCTCTCTATCTTCCACTCTCCCCCTCTCTCCCTCCCACTCTCTCAGAAACCCCTATACTATCAAAAATACACTAAGAAAACTTAATTTAACATAACGCGCTCGTGTTATAACACAAGCGTGTTTTGTAGTTTACTAAAACAGTAAAAAAATCAATATACCCGTGATTTGAAGGCCCACAGTCTGCATATTCCCCTGGTTCTGCATGTGCTCCGACAAAAAATATATATTTGATGATGTTGTGAAGTGTGCAAGCATCTTTTTCACTTTCCATCACCTTTTCCATGATCTTTTTACCACCTTTGCATGAATAGCAGAGTCTCTAGCGTTGAAAGACTTATAATATCAATTTGATTTGAATTCCATGGCTGATACTGATTGAAGTGTGGAAGGGAACAAGCTTTTAAACCAGTCAAATTGTTGTGGAGTTTGAAGAAAGAAGCTAAGGCTACATAATTGGGTTGAACTCCTCCATTTGAAAGTCTGGTTTTTAAGGTATGTGAAGTCTTTACAAATTTTCTTTCATTCTATTATGGCTTTCTTTCATTTTTGTTTGTCATTATAACCTTAGGTTGTCAATGCACATTTTAAATTAGCAAATTATATACACAATTATTTACACTTGCCAATTACCATTTTACACTTGCCAATTATAGAAATTCAAAACCATTCACCAAAATTCATCCTTTAGGACCATTCCCAGATCATTCCAAAGCATTAAACATCTTCAAAATACCCTGCACAAGGTCAAAAGTTCATTACATAGACCAGTCCTTCAACAATTGATGGGGAGTCTTATCTTTGAAGAGCAATCTTTCTCTTCCCAAGACCTATTCTTTGGTCTTCCTAGGGTATTCCTCTCTACCCTACTCAGGGATCCCTCGTAAACCCCTCTCACCTCATAAGACTCTCCACCAATTTCAAATTTTTCACCATTGCTCTCAATTCACCACTAAGCTTCCCTGGGCTCCACACTGACCCAAAGTATCCTAACCACTTGAAGGGCTACAAAAGGATATTCTCACTATCCCCTTGTTGATTTGATTCCTCACTGATCCATCTCATAGGATTCTTTCACCTTGTACCCATCGCTTTCTTGAAAGACCCAATTTTAGGCCTTGTAGCCTTTTGCCCAATTAAGCCTCCTAGAACCCGTTTTCTTGGATTTTCTCAAAAACGGTCTTAACAACCCCCAAATATTTTTATAGATTATTTTTAGTGGTACCATAGGCTTCAATATTTACTAGGTTTTTAGTCCCTTTGGCGTTCGTACATAGGACTATCCTCATACCCCCTATTTTCGAGGGTTTCTAGGGTTCTAGCTCCTTTTTCCAACTTTGAGGGCTTCAATGACCTCCTCAACTCTCCTCCTTGTGCACACATTTTTGGAATATGTGTTCCCACACTCTCTTGCTCTTGATTGGCACAAAACAGTCCATTTAGCAACTTTCTTTACTGCTGTCCTCTCTAAGCCACTAGCCAAAATGCACTTGCACTCGCCTAGTTCTTGATGAATTCACCATCTCCCCTGCAAACCAAGACACCACACACCATATTTACACTATAAAAACATTCCCCTACTTGATTCCAAGTTTCCATGGTATCCTTTC